>OX328126.1:91426763-91691763 GCA_946811695.1 Gonocerus acuteangulatus
TTTTGACCTAGCCTAGGAGATTTCTCGTATCAAGACCCACCATTATTCCAAGTTTGGTCAAAATCAGTCAAACGGTGTGGATTTGTATAAGGAACAAACAAACAGACAGACACGTGATTTTTATATATATAGATTAGTCAGAAAAAGAGCTTATCTCCTATTTAAACGCTAGCTCAAGGTGAAAGGTTTATACGTTTTGAAGGGAGACCAATGTTGACAATACCAAGTATCAGATTCCTTAGATCATATTCTAGACGATTAGACTAACCAACTGGAGCGGCTTTTTGACGTTTTATGACCGCCAAGTTGATAGACGTAATCTAGATAGATCACACCGAAATACCCATTTTTTATAATGTACTAGCTGTTACCCAGTGTGCCATGCTACACCTACTTTCTGCCTATGACTCTCCCCGTATCAAGATCTACCTGTATACCCAGTTACGTCATAATCGGTCAAACGGTGTGAATTTGTTTATATCTGTCTAGTAATTCGAGAAACAGCCAACAGAGGCCAACACCACAGCAATCCATTTAACAGCTGACAGAGGCCAGGACCATAGTCTGCGAGTAGATAGCTATTTTTAAAGAAAGGCCAGCGCTCCTTACATTACATGATTATATAATGATGTAAAGTCATCAATGAGTTCGATTTATTCTAATTATCAAGAATGGGGTCTCCCGTGGTCTGGCTAGCGCCTTGGATTCATAAGCGGGAGATGGTGGGTTCGATTCCCAACCTCCGGCAGGAATTTTATCATCCCACGGCTCGCTGGTAAAATTCCTCGCTGCACCCTGGATGTCGGTGCTAATGACCTAGATGTAGATGCGCAATAAAAAAAAAAAAAAAAAAAAAAAAAAAAAAATTGTCAAGAATATCAACAAATAAATTTGAGACATTATTCAAAATGGATGTCGATTCAAAATGGCCGTCAGAATCTGAATGGTTCAGTGTAGCCAACTTTTCTTGAACAAAACCTTTGACCTTCTGACCAAATTTTGAGATGTGACTATTTTGACCTAGCATAGGAGATTTCCCGTATCAAGACCTAACTCTGTGCTAAGTTTGGTCAAAATAGGTCAAACGGTGTAGATTTGTATAAGGAACAAACAGACATACGGACAAACAGACAGATATGTGATTTTTATATATATAGATATTTATAATTTTTATATATTATTTTTTCAATTAATTTGTTTATACATTTTTATTATTTTTTTTTTATCATCTATTTCGATGAATGTTATTTGACTAGCAGTTGACCATTTTTCTTTTGTCGTTTGAACTAAATGTGCGCAAATAAAATAAGTATTAATAGGAATTTAACCAGAATGAATACATGTATACATATTTTGACCAGATCAGGCGCCAGTTATTTTTCACTAGAGGAAATAACAGTTCTCATGATTCCGTATAATTTCCGTTTTATTCTATTGTTACCGTCCACTTATGCGTTCACTGAAGTTAGTACTTAGGAGCAAATTTTTAAATATACTGATTCACGTGATATGAAACCAGCGTTTTTTTTTTTTTTTTCTTTTTTTTTAATTTGTGTTTTTAGACATATGTCAACCACATGGGTCATGGATGTCTCAGTTAGAAGACTCGTTTGATCTTATATATTTCAACTGGCATATAATTTCAATATGACTATATATATATATATATATATATATATATATATATATATATATATATATATATATTGATATGATATGACTATTGAGGAAAGAAAGTGATATTGAGCAAAAGTGCTACTTGAAGATAGATTGAGAAGATCGATATAGATTGAAGATAGATAGGAGGAGATTGAAACATATATATATATATATATATATATATATATATATACATATACACATACATTTTGTTTAACTTTAAACGCTCACTTATACATGAAAATGTGTTTTTTGAGGGGTTATCTACAGTTACTTCCTTTAATCGAAATTATGCGTTCACCACTAGTGGTAATCGAACCTATGACCTTAGGTACTTACTGATCGTACCTTGACACTCACGGCCACCAGGCCTCCATTACTTCCGATACATTTATTACCGATTTGTAATTCCCACATTTATTCGGAGTTATTATTCAATGTCTGTACTTACCAAAGCGAATAGGCTTAACCATGAACCGTAGAGGATAAACCAGAGAACCATGAACCGTAGAGGATAAACCAGAGAACCATGAACCGTAGAGGATAAACCAGAGAACCATGAACCGTAGAGGATAAACCAGAGAACCATGAACCGTAGAGGATAAACCAGAGAACCAAAGTTCATCCAGATTATGCTGAGCCTGGTCAGAACCAAGTCAACCGTGTGATTCCATTGTGACGTCATTGTTTTCTAATTACGTCAGGAACCAATCAATCATACAGTGCTTATGCTTACAATAGGATCTCTAAAACAATTTTTTACACGTCCAATGCCAATATGAAATTTCATGTTTTGTTTCTCTCCCTTGAAAGTATTACCAAAATGTTAATTAAGAGGTTGCATAATTTCTAAAAGTAGCGCAATTTTCCCGAATCGGCATCGCTTTTATAGAGTAACAATTAATCGAGGATTAAAGCAATTTTAATCTGAGACGCGTCAACGAGCTGATCGAAACATGGCGGACAACAAGGATTTTTGTAAAATTAAACTACTCCAGCTGGAGCAAAGCCCAATAAATTGGAAACATTTCTACTATGTGGGCTGTTGTACAAGGTGAGAGCATGAAACTCTTCTGCATTTGTTGTTCAGTGGATAGATGTCAGAGAAATTATTATATGCAGATGGGTGTATAATTTTTTTTTTTTTTTTTTCAGGTACGGAAAATTTCCTGCTCTAGTTGGGAGTTTTAGTTCCCTCATTACCGTTGCAGATCTTGCACCATTTTCTTCTAGCACTTTCCTCCAAAGAAAAGTAGCTATTGAGATTAAACTCATAACGGAATTTTTCAAAAACTTATTGAAATATTTATTGACCCTACCTAGTAGGGCATATAGCAGAGTTGGGCAAACGTTAGCGCGCGCTAAAAGCTGATACCTCTCCGCTAATTTAGCGAAACTGTAGAAAGCCAGCGCTAATAATTAGCGGTTAGCGGCGGCAGTGCGCTAACCGCTAATCTATTTATGAAATATCGTAATTGCTAATAGCTTAAGCTAAGTTACAAGTTGTAACTATAGCTTATCATCATGTAGGTAAATAATTAGGCCCACCTTCACTAGTTCGAAAAGTTTTATTTCAAAGCGCTTTCGAGATTCTATCTCATCATCAGTGCCTGTTGACAACAACATAACAAATAAAAAACCAAATCTACAAACTAAGATAAAAACAATTTTTATGTACATTTTGAGAAAATTTTTAGTCACTAGCATAAAAACAGTAAAAGTTAGAATTCTTAAGAAAATGAAATAAATTAAAAACAAAATTAAATTACAAGATTTGAAGTCCAAGAATAAATAAAAATATAATTAAAGGATTAAGCCTTAACAACAACAGATAAAAGGAAGCAAAACAGGAAGAAGAGAATATTAGTGTTGAGAATAAAAAATAACGCCCTTGACTTTCAACTCCTCCATAGATTGAACAAGGGCAGCAAAATGGACATGTTGGAGAACATCGAAATTAAAGCTGATATGGCGCATTCCCAAAGAAATATTAATGTCAAGGGAGACGGTGACGTGCTCAGGAATGTCCCAGCAGCCTGCATACGGAGCTGCTACTGTTTTTATGCCAGTGACTAAAAATTTTCTCAAAATGTACATAAAAATTGTTTTTATCTTAGTTAGTAGATTTGGTTTTTTATTTGTTATGTTGTTGTCAACATGCACTGATGATGAGATAGAATCTCGGAAGCGCTTTGAAATAAAACTTTTCGAACTAGTGAAGGTCGGCCTAATTATTCACCTACATACTTGTAAAAATAAACTAAATTGGTTCCTTAGCTAGGGGGGGTGTTACTCCGGACCTTATTATTTATATTTTTCTCGTATTCCTATTTTCTACGAAACGCGGTATACGCCCAGGGTATCAAATGAAAAAGAAGTGTTGTAAAATTTAACTGGGTCTTCTTTGCTTCGTTAAAGCACATTTATTTTTCAATAAAAACATATGTTCTCAATTATAATATTTTTAAAAGTTAACGTATTAGGTAATTTATTGTGGATATGCAAGCGTGTTCAGATTAAAAAATGTAATGAATCTTTTGGAATTAAGTTTGAATCTTTTGAAGTGATTATGCAAAATATAACAGACTACTGGCCTTCTTCATGTTAAAAATATGTGTTTTCTTGTTATTCATGCTTCTATTTAAGGATATAACTATAACAGTAATAATAAGAACATGTAATCACGAGGTGACACTAGAATCACATGTTAATAATACAATTTAAATTAATTTATATTTGCGTTAACGAAGTAAAAGAGACCCAATTAACTAAGTTAGTATGTCGGAAGCGGGGGGGGGGGGGGGGGTTACTTTGTACTACGATTCAATAGAATTTGCCCGTCAAACGTTGGTTGGCAAAACTACCCTTTGGAGCGCCTCTGTTTTCATATGAATTTATATGGGCTGTAGATTTCTGAATTCAACCACTAGGGGCACTGTATCCTGTTGCTGCGAAATTATTCTACGCTATTATTAATAATCAACATCAATGGACGTAAATTTGAGGTTTTCATGCATTTATTGAATACTGTAGTACTACGCTTACATAGAACTCTGGAAGGAAATTAATTAAAAAATTATTAATTGAAACAGATGCTCATTTTAAATGTAACAGAGCAGAAATATTCACGTTTTTATTTTATTTATATGCATTACTACCTGAATACCCGTGCTTCGTCACGGCACATAAGTAGTTATTTTATTGCGTTAAATAATGTTTCATTAAAATTACGTTACTTTACAATTTTGTGCAGTTTATTATAGCACGGTTCCCGTCATACTATATGTTATTCAATGGGCGTTCAAATTTAAAAGTTTATGTTTCCAAAAAGTTATTTGGAAACACCCATTATATTTGCGAGCATTACCAAGGTTATAGGCGAGGAGGCTGTGCAAGGGTTCCGGATATTATTACCTCGCCTGGAAAACCTAAGGATATGCCATACATCACGGTTTGACCGGGACTGTCCCGGTATTTTGCAATTGTTTCAGTGTCCCGCACAGTTTTATCAATGTCCCGGAAAAGGCTGTAAGATGTAAAAAGTAATGAATTCATGTTTATAAGAATCTTTTTTAAATCGGTTACTTTTCTGCAATTAACATTTTTACTACTGCTCACAGTGTCAAAGAAATGAGAAGTAATCTAACTGTAAAACGCTGGAACTACCTGCACAGCGCCGCCAGCTGCCAGACACTACTATTTGGCTGAGAGATTGTTTTAAGAAAATCAAGTAGGAAAAAAAGTTCCCTTCTTATTTTTAAGGTTTGGGTAGACTAACAGTTTAGGATTCCCCCTTCCCGTTAGTTGCTAGGCTTAAAACTCACCAACCATTTTGCTTATAATTTGTACTCTTTTTATCCCCCCCCCCTGGTATGCCCATCCCATATTAATGTGTCTCGGTTTAACTCTCCAAAAATATGGCAAGCCTATCTGACGGGGACAGGCAGAAAAGAAACGCAATTAAAACTCTATGAGGGACAGTTAATTTCTAGTAATTCAAGGTCTGCCATCATAGTTGAAATTAACCTCAATTAGAAATAAAACTATGAGATAGATAATGTAAGGTAACAGCTGTTCTTTATCGTCCTAGCAACGCAGGCTGCCTAGGCTTGCCTTCTCTAACCAACTCAAACTTTAAACGCCCCTAAAAATGCTTAAAAATACGAATATCAAAAAATCCTTTCTTAGCGAGCGCCTACGTTATATAGGGAGTGTCCATGCAAAATTTCAAAATTTTCTGTCGAGCGGTTTGGGCTGGGCGTTGATAGATGAGTGAGTGAGTGGTATTTGACAAATATATAGTAGACTAGCTGAATACCCGTGCTTCACCACGGCCGATAAGTAATTTTTATATTGAGTTAAATAAGATATGATCAAAATTAACGCTACTACATAATTTTGTACAGCTTATTATTGCACGGACTTTAAGGTTACCCAGGAAACACCGTGCTTGTTTCCGTAGGAGAGTAAAAAAAAAAAAAAAAAAAATACAACAACCGCTTAAAAAGTTAGGTAAACAGAGACAAATACACGTTGAAAAGCATAAAACTAACAAATTTGAAGTTTTAAGCACTTATCTCTTCGATTGACATCGCCCCACCGAACATTACAACACAATCTTATTGTAGAGAATTTAGTAACCTTTCGAATAGCCGCCTTCCACTTACTACGAGTTCCCAACCGTTTTCGAGATATTTTAGAAAATATACTGAGATCCGAAAACTTTGTATCACCATTCATACAATTTTTCTCCATATACTTCGTTTCTGAATACCCAAACAGAAAATTAGTTTTGAAAAGTATTTCTATCAATTTTTCTGGTAAATGGCTACAGAACTCGCTTAAAAAATGGTTTCGTTCGTTTTCCTACGTTAAGGAATCTTTCGCGCAAAATTTGCTCCAAAAACCATGTTCCAGTAAACGGATTCAACTGAAATGAAATGAAATGTTTTTTTAGTCTTATTCCTGGTTAATGAACTTGACCTTTTAAATGAGAAGAAAGATTTTTGTACTAAATGTTATCAAAACCGAACCATTTTTGAGCCGATGAGGAACTTCTTAATAATTCCAACCCCCCTAAAAGTACATAAACATTTGAATATCAAAAAAAACCTTTCTTAGCGAGTGTTTACACTCTAAACGTATTGTCCGTGCAAAATTTCAAATTTTTGTGTCAAGTGCTTTGGGATATTATTACCTCGGATGGGCCATCACCAGGGCGTAAACTCTATGAGGGACAAAATCACATTTTATTTCTAGTAATTCAAATTCTGCCATCGTAGTTGAAATTAACCTCAATTAGAAATAAAACTATGAAATAGATAATGTACGGTAACAGCTGTTCTTTATCGTCCTAGCAACGCAGGCTGCCTAGGCTTGCCTTCTCTAACCAACTCAAACTTTAAACCCCCTTAAAAATGCTTAAAAATACGAATATCAAAAAATCCTTTCTTAGCGAGCGCCTACGTTATGTAGGGAGTGTCCATGCAAAATTTCAAAATTTTCTGTCGAGCGGTTTGGGCTGGGCGTTGATAGATGAGTGAGTGAGTGAGTGAGTGAGTGAGTGAGTGAGTGAGTGGTATTTGACAAATATATAGTAGATTATAAGCAAATTATTTAGGAATGCACTCGACACTACCCAAATTTTGAGGAAAGTGCTTAGTTATGCAGCTCCTGTGTGACGGACTTTTTCTATATATTTTTATCAACATGAACAATTAATGTTATTAACAGAGCCCATCAAACGTTGGTTGCAAAGCTACCCGTTGGAGCGCCTTTGTTTTGATATGATTTTATATGGGTTTTAGACTTCTGAATTCTGCCACTAAGGGCGCTGTATCTCGTTTCTGCGATATTAAATATACGCCTTCATTATTTATCAGGATCAATATATGTAAATGTGAAGTTTTTCTGTTTTTATTAACCCTCCTCTATAAACGTTTAAGCTTAGCACATAAACGTTGGGTCGTATCCGACCCCGTACTTAATAGAGCCATTTTTGTGGCAGGAATGCAATAAATTATTGGGATTTACTCATTTATTTTCAAATATTAGGTGAATACTATAAACTTTTAAAACATAAAAGACAATTCATAAAAGAAAAGAAGCATTTGAGTTCAGGAATGTAAAATTAATTCTAAAAAAAAAAAATAAGAAAATATAGTAAATTGTTTAGGAGACGTTAAGAAATTAGTAATAACAAATATATATATATATATATATATATATATATATATATATATATATATATATATATATATATAACACACATTATATCACATTTCTGTTTCGGTAAAAGAATCACAGCCATTGGGACACACTTGGCAGACTGGGACCGATGTGGGTCGAATTGAAAAAAATCATCTTCTATATCTTAATATTCTATTTCTTGATCATCTTGATTCGAGAGCTCCTCGACTCCTTCGTCATCATTTGAGAGAATACCATCGTCAGACTCCGAATCTATTTTATCAATTTAGTCATCTAATTCCGCGGCAGATTGCTCTTCTTGTCGCCTGAATTCGGTCAATATGTGAATAGTTTATTTTCTCCAGAAAACATGATTTTTTTTAATGAAAACATAGAATAATAATATCTTTAGTTAAGAACATTATCATAAACACTGGGTCGTATCTGACCCTGGTTAGGGAAAAATTTACATTGAGAGTTGATTAAAAAAAAAAATGTTCTTACCTGACAGTCGTAAACGTGGTCCATGGCTTCCTCGGGATTGACTGAGAGGGTACCTGAAGCCCGTTAGAGTGCGTGTTTGAAGAGACATGCGAAGTTTTAGGCCTAGGGCGTCGGATACGATCCGTACGTTTATAGATGAGGGTTAAGTAGTGTAGGACCACTCTTACACAAATCTCTGGAAGGAAATTAATGACAAAATTAATAACTGAAACATTTGCTCATTAAAAAGGTAAAATAGTAGAACTATTTATGTTTTTTCTTTATTTATATATGTTATTTTAAGCAATTTATTCAGGAATGCAGTCTACACTACCCAAATTCTCAGGAAACTTCTTAGTCATGCAGCTCCTGCGTGGCGGACATTTTAATGCATTAGTGATAACAATAATAATGTATATATTTGCTGAAAAACTAACCAAGTGTTTTTAAAAAACTTATAGTGTTTTTGTGTTTGTTTCAGTCTAACAACCAGAGCTACCCCCATGGATCCTGGGTCGAAGCCCGTTGCAAAGAACCCTTGGGTCTCTACAAACTCCTCGGTGAGAACAGGCTGACCTGTCAGAACGGGGAGTGGAACGGTAGACTTCCTTCTTGCATCCCGACTACACTACTCACAAACTACACAGGTAATAGTGTGTCTTCTATCTAGGAATAGTCCAAACCCTATCTCAAACCACTCTTTCTACACAACGAAACAAAAAAAGACTACAGATCTCGGAATGTGTACACATAAACCTAAACAAAAACAATATAAACTACAAAACTGACTAACAAGGCATTTCTCCTATGTACGCTATTTTTTTCCAAAAACTCACCCGACCTCCCACCTAGATTTTTCCCATGCCCCTCGGGTATCCTTCCATTAACACCTTTTTCTCCTTTCCTGTCATAAAATGTCATAAACATGCCTTTTGATCCTTACCGACCTTTCTCCCACCACCTGCTGTTTTCAGTTACATATACCCCAGTAGATTCCTTTTTCCTTAGACACTTTCACAATGGTTACTTAACTGCCAACCTTCGTCTTCCTCTGCCGCTCGGCATTTCCATTGGTATGTAGTATCTTATTTCTTTGTAAAATTAATTAATGATACTATTAGCTACTATATTTGTCATTGGTATGTAGTTTCTTATTTCTTTGTAAAATCAATTAATGTTACTAATTACTATTAAAATCAATTATTGTACCTATTTACTTTTTCATTCTAAGAATTTAAGACGATATTTTCTTTTATAAGTTAATTGTATTTATAGTTCTGTTACCTATCACAATTATAAACTTTTTTTTGTTTCTGTATTAATTTCTTTTTTTGTCATTTTAGCTGACGAAGGCTACCAATGAGTAGCCGAAACGTCCGAAATATAGATTTTTTAAAACAAAATCATATTGAGGTATATTTAGCCGAATCCCAACCATTCCATCTTTACTTACCTCTTGGTTACGTTTGACGAGCGAGCGCTAAGATTTGTTGTGTCTGAGTTGTGGATGACGGTTAAGTCTCGAATTTTTCAACAATTATGGGAGACAAGATTAAGTAACAATATTCAACATTGGTATCCTCTAAGTCCAGGTAGATTGACGAATTTAATTCCTAATTAGAAGAATAAATAAATATTAATTTATTTCATTGTGAGCTTTGCAACTTTAGTGATGAGCTCATGATCAGGAAAATCTCTGTACAGTCAAGAACAAAAAACAACAAACATAAAAAAAAGGCAACAAAACAAAGAACAAAAACGAAGACTAGAACAACCAGAATAAATTAATTTGAGTGACGTTTGTTACTCAAGTGTGCAAATATTCGTACATACATATTGGTTTTAGGTGATGTATGCCTATATATCATATTCATACAATATACACATACCTATTTACGAATTTAAGTATGTTCATACATCAAAAATATAAATAAGTGAAAAAAAAATATATAAAACTTAGTGGACACATTAAAACATATGATAGTAGAAACACATAAACAAAAAATAAAAATGATTCCATTGTTTCTGAATAACTAAAGAAAAATTAAAATAAATAATAAAATAATAATAATACAAGAGAAAAAAAGGAATATATATATATATATATATATATATATATATATATATATATATATTCCTTTTTTTCTCTTGTATTATTATTATTTTATTATTTATTTTAATTTTTCTTTAGTTATTCAGAAAAAATGGAATCATTTTTATTTTTTGTTTATGTGTTTCTACTATCATATGTTTTAATGTGTCCACTAAGTTTTATATATTTTTTAATTACACACACATAAAATAAAAGTAAATTCTGCTCATTTTAATGTGTTATATTTTGTTATAAATGTTCAGTTTCTTAAAATGTGTAAGTATTGTGTGGATGTGTGGACTACCTTCAATCAATGAGTCGTGAAGGTCGTAAGGAATGTCTAAATCACTTCTAAGTCTAGAATCTGTCAGTATGTGTATAATTGTCAAAGTCACCTTGTCAGAAGCTGATCACCTTCTGGGATATTGATGCCGGTTTTTCTATAGGTTGCCACCCTTTAACGATGCCAGCGGCAAATTGTCAAAGTCTCATTACAACTTGCACAGGTTGGTCTCTGCTTGTTTAAAAAATAAATGAACAATCAGCAAAAAAATGATCACGTTCAGCTAATATTTAGTTCTTATTTTTTACCAGCTTATCTACCTTCTGGGATATTGATGACGGTTTTTCTATAGGTTGCCACCCTTTAATGATGCCAGCGGCAAATTGTCAAAGTCTCATTACAACTTGCACAGGTTGGTCTCTGCTTGATTAAAAAATAAATGAACAATCAGCAAAAAAATGATCACGTTCAGCAAATATTTAGTTCTTATTTTTTACCAGCTTATCACCTTCTGGGATATTGATGCCGGTTTTTCTATAGGTTGCCACCCTTTAACGATGCCAGCGGCAAATTGTCAAAGTCTCATTACAACTTGCACAGGTTGGTCTCTGCTTGTTTAAAAAATAAATGAACAATCAGCAAAAAAATGATCACGTTCAGCTAATATTTAGTTCTTATTTTTTACCAGCTTATCTACCTTCTGGGATATTGATGACGGTTTTTCTATAGGTTGCCACCCTTTAATGATGCCAGCGGCAAATTGTCAAAGTCTCATTACAACTTGCACAGGTTGGTCTCTGCTTGATTAAAAAATAAATGAACAATCAGCAAAAAAATGATCACGTTCAGCAAATATTTAGTTCTTATTTTTTACCAGCTTATCACCTTCTGGGATATTGATGACGGTTTTTCTATAGGTTGCCACCCTTTAACGATGCCAGCGACAAATTGTCAAAGTCTCATTACAACTTGCACAGGTTGGTCTCTGCTTGTTTAAAAAATAAATGAACAATCAGCAAAAAAATGATCACGTTCAGCAAATATTTAGTTCTTATTTATTTTTATTTTTTACCAGCTTATCACCTTCTGGGATATTGATGCCGGTTTTTCTATAGGTTGCCACCCTTTAACGATGCCAGTGGCAAATTGTTTTCACGCCAAATGGCGCTCACCCATACACGCGCGCATGTACTTACTTATAAACCCGTTTATTTTCTGTCTTATCTTACTTTTTTTAATGTTTGTTAGTAATGTTTTCCTTTTATTTTAGATTTGTAGCTTTACAGAATTTTAGTTTTGTATGACAAAATTCAAATTCGCCTCCATTTATACCACTGAGAGGGCCCTAAATGCACATCTGAAAGGTTTCGAAGGTCCTGGAAGGTTGTACAGTCCAATCATTCGATATCTTATTTTTTGAACCGTTCTAATCGGCGACGTACAACTGGATACTCTGCTTCCAGAGTTCTGGTGATTAAAACGTAGACCTAATGTGTCTTATTACGCTATTCGGTCGCTAGGAAAACACACCAGTGGACTAACAACTGTACCAGTCTGCAGTTTATTACGTTACGACAATCGTAGCGTTTAACGTTATGCATTCCGGTTGATGGGATAACGCATTGATTATCATATGTTAACGTATTACAATTAATAACTAAGAATACACAAAAAAGCGGTATTTCCCAAAGACGACATGCATATATTTTTGTGTATTTTGGAATGCTGAATCTGAATCCGGAGTCAGTTCCACTCCATCACGTCAGGTTTAAGAGCATTAGAAGTTCAAATTTTGTATGAAGTCGTTAAAGAAGAAATAACTAGATTTCATGGATTTGAGGGCCACTGAATTCAAATCCAAGGTCTGTTTCAGCACATCGGCGCAAAATCAAGGTCATTTCAAGGACAAATATGTTTAGTTTACAAGAAACGAATCTGAAGTCAATTTTTTTTTTTTTTTAAATTACCTTGATTTTGTGCTGATGGGGTGAAACATTTGAATTCAGTGACCCTCAAAACCACGGAAGCACTATATATTTCTTCGTAAACGATTTCATACGAAATGTGACCTTCAAATGCTCTTAAACCTGACGTGATGGGTTGAAACGGATTCGGATTCGTTAGCGTGTCGAAATACATAAAAATATATGTATGGTGTCGCCAACGGCCATATCCACGTTGAAAGCACCGGTTCCCGTAGATCACCGAAGTTAAGCAACGTCGGGCGTGGTCAGAACCTGAATGGGTGACCGACCAAGTGCTGTTGGCATTATAAAGGGGTGGCAACCTGCCCGGCGTTAATAGCCTAATTGTTGATACGCCGTTAAACACAATAAAATAAAATAATAAAAAAATGTATGGTGTCTTTGGAAATAACCACTTCTTTTGTGTGTGTGCCTGTGTAATTAATCGGTGCCTTTCAGATAAAACAAACACAATAAATGTAAATACACGCCTCATTTCTAATTTATTATTCGGAAATGAAGCGTCGACTTTGATCGTCGGTTTAGGCCCGAGGTAAATCTGCTTAGGAAGGGTGAGCTTCGTTCCACAGACTAAATTAAATCTTTTAACTATTTTATCCGGCGGTAAATCTGTAAGATTTCCCAACAACCCTAACAAACTAAGACCAGATTTTCCCACTTTCCTAACTAACTCCCAACAGATGTGGCTTTTTATTATAACCGCGCCGACGGCTAGATGTTCTTCCATTTTCATTAAATACTTCCCATTCCTCCTTATTTATCTTTCCTATGATCAAAGGTTGGTCATCTAAAGAAGCTTTCAGCCAAACCAAGCTATTATACAATGAAATAGAACTTCGACTACAAACTGCTAGTGATAAGACGGTTCTCTCTGCGTTAAATTATCGAACGTGGAGTTGAGGAAAATATAATTGAACTGGATATCAAGAAGAGATTTTGCAACGTGAAAATCAAATAGAGATCGTTAAATGCAAAGATAAAGAGGAGATCTTTGAAAGTTAAGAACAAGGAATAATCGTTAAAAGTTGAGAACAAGGAGAGATCGTTGACCATAGATATCAGGAAGAGGTCGTTGTACGTCTAGTTCAAGAAGAGTCACTTGAACGTCTAGATCAAGAAGAGACACTTGAACGTCTAGTTTAAGAAGAGACACTTGAACGTCTAGTTCAAGAAGAGGCACTTGAACGTCTAGATCAAGAAGAGTCACTTGAACATCTAGATCAAGAAGAGACACTTGAACGTCTAGTTCAAGAAGAGACACTTGAACGTCTAGTTTAAGAAGAGGCACTTGAACGTCTAGATCAAGAAGAGTCACTTGAACATCTAGATCAAGAAGAGACACTTGAACGTCTAGTTCAAGAAGAGACACTTGAACGTCTAGTTCAAGAAGAGACACTTGAACGTCTAGTTCAAGAAGAGACACTTGAACGTCTAGTTCAAGAAGAGACCCTTGAACGTCTAGTTTAAGAAGAGACGCTTGAACGTCTAATTCAAGAAGAGACATTTGAACGTCTAGTTCAAGAAGGGATAGTTGACCATGGAGATCAAGAAGAGGTCGTTAAACGAGAATATCTGAAAGATCGTTGAAAGTCTAGTTCAAGAAGGGATCGTGGGACATGTATATATATATATACATATAAAAATTACATACTATATTATTTTTGTGATGGGTTATCTACAGATTGGGACCATATTAAAGATAGAATAGTGGTGATGATGTATTTACTTTCTTTTTAAGAAAAGCCAGCACTCCTAATACATATATATATATATATATATATATATATATATATATATATATATATATACATATGTGTGTGTGCGTGTGTGTGTGTATGTACGCATATACATTGCTTCATATTATGATTTATAGGGGAGTGGTAAATTCTGAGGAAGAGAGATATATACGTGGGGTAGAGGAAGGCCAGCTCTGCCTGATTCAGCTGGTGCTAACCAAGTCTAACTAGGAAACCACAGAACCATACATCAAGAGCAACCATACGTCAGTCATCTCTGTTCTATATTCCCAAACCCTGTCATGGAGGTAGAACTTATCCTTCAATATCTCATCTAGGCTTCAACCAACAATAATATATTCCAACTAAACTTTTGAGTAATTTGTTTCCTTCTCAGGGATTGTTGCTTTCAATATACAATTGGGTACCTAATTTACTCTAAAAACGGCGCTGTTCTATATCTAGGATGAGCGGAAAATAAGAGAAATGCAAGAAAATGAATGAAGAATTCGATAATATGAATCTGAAGTAAATATATCGTCGATACAAATGCAAAGTATCGAATATGAAAAATCATCCCTTTCCAGAGTAAAAAAACTTTTATTCATTACTTTGCTTTTTGACAGTCAAATAGCTGGAAGATTCGACCTTAGGGTGGGTTTACACTTGCTAGTTAGGGTGGGTTTACACTTGCTAGTTAGGGTGGGTTTACACTTGCTAGTTAGGGTGGGTTTACACTTGCTAGTTAGGGTGGGTTTACACTTGCTAGTTAGGGTGGGTTTACACTTGCTAGTTATTGCAGGAAATTTATATCAGAAAGAAATTGCGACTAGTGTAAACCATGAGCAATTTATGTCTGAGATATATATTTCTATCACGAACTATAAGTGTCGACACTTCTACACCACCAGGTGTAAACACAGATTTTTACGAGAAGAATTTAATTTCAGAGATAAATATCTTGGCTACTAGCTGTATTGTCGACACTTCTATACCAACAGATGTAAACACTGATTATTTGTGCTTTTGGTGAATTTATCGCAAATTAGAACAAATCCAGAACTGTCCTATACATATCCATGACATAAATGTCTAGCTATTTCTGTCCGACACCTGACATATATTTCCTGCGAGAAGTGTCATATGTAAACGCACCCTTAGGGTTATTTACATCTGACATTTCTCGCAGGAAATGTACCTCAGGTAACAGATAGATAATTATAATAATTTTGATATCCGACACCTGAGATATATATTTCCTTCGAGAAGTGTCAGATGTAAACATAAATTGTATGGAGTTTACGTTAGTTAAAATTTTTGTCTGACATAAATATCCTCCAATAACTATCAGAAGTCAACTTTTCCTCATTTGCCACAATTATGCCGGGTTTCCATCGTCGGCCATCGGCTCTCAGGACTGTCTCGAGGTGAACCTCGTACCCCCTTCCGGCTAAGGCCTCACCCAGTACATCCACCACAGTATCATGCCTCAAACAACAACCTCCCCGTCGAAACATAGCACTGCTGAACAGCATGAGTGCCGGTGTCATCTTCAAGGCAACCCGCCCTGCATGTCTTAAGCGATTAATGAACAGTTTTCTCAGATTTATCCTCGATACTCCCAGGGATGCCCTAATTTCACACCGGTATTCCGAGTTAAAGTGGCTATTTCCTTCAATTCGACGACAATATTTCCTAGGTTCCTTCCTTTATCAAACCATTTCTTCCAAATCTCCTTCCTATATTTACAACCTCCTGCAGTTTAAATCTTCTGTTCATTCCCGTGGTACCCGCTCCCGTCCCTCCGATCTCTATCCTCCCACTCATAAAACAGCCTTCTTCGACCGTTCCTTCATCTCCCGAGCCTCCTCCTTCTGGAACTCTATCTTTCTTTCCATTCGACACTCTCCTTCCTTACCTGTATTTGAATCCCGCCTCTTTGCTTTTCTCCTATCCTCCCAGGAAGGAGGCTAGGAGCTTCTTAAAATTTCACCACTAGGAAGACCAGATTACCTTTGTAAATTATATTGCTGTTTTCTTCTCGTGTTTATGTATTTTTTCTAGTTCATATCTTTTTATAGCCCCCATTCCTTTAATATTTATTAAACTTTTTAAGATTTATTTGTTTATTTAAACTCTTTAATTTTATTCCCATCCCCCTCTGAACATTGTATCATCAATGCCCCATTCCAATGATATGTACATATTTACTTATATTTCATTTTATTATTTAAGGCTTCACATATAATATTTGTATTAGTTGCTTTTTTTGTTTTGTTTTTTTTATACTTTTGTTTTTTCTTTATTCATATTTATATTTTTAGGTTAAATTTCTTTATTGTTTATTGTGTATTTACTTTTATTCTTATGGGACGAAGTCCCAGAATAAAGTTTTCTTTTCATTCATTCATTCATTCATGTAGGAATCCGGCCCTCACGCCGGCCTCTTGTCGTTCTCACGGTGGTCGGAGGAGCATTTATGTGGGTACGAACATACTGGATGAAGTTCCACCCAGAAGTGGTTCCAGCTCCATCATTGAGCCAATGTGTCGAGGCCTTACTAGCAGAAGATTCCTTTAATGCTGCTCCGTCGTTGGACGAATGGAGCCTTTCTGCCCACCAGTGCTTCCTAACTTCAGGCCACCAAGCGTCTTCATCTATTAAGCCCTGCCTGGCCAGGGCCTCCCTCGCTCTTCGCAGCCTTTTGGTCGCATCTGCCGAACCATAAGCCGCCCTAGCCGCGGCAAGGCCAGACGCCCATGTAAGGCACACCCAAGCCTCCGTCCGTGCACGAAGCATAGAAATATCTAACTGGTATAACCTTAGGCAATCTCAGCCACCTCCTCACCGCGGCTCTAACCTACCAGCTTGTGCACGTATCGCGGAAGAAGGTGATACCTAACGGTGGTCAGCCTCTGCTGCGGCTTGAGGGGAGCATTTCCAAATCTCAAAAGCCCCGTTTCTATTTCCTCGTCAGGCCTCTCGGTTCCATGATCCCTATAGGTGACTCCCAGGTACTTAACTAAGTCACGGAACTGCATCTGCCTCACCGGGGCTCCACCAACGGTAAACAGTGCGCCTTCGACTACCTTGACCCTGGTCACACGCCCAGCTGGTACCAGCGAAAGGGCAGAGCACTTACCAGGGCTGAGCTCCATCCCCAGTTTGGCGATGGCTGCTCCAACCGCTGCTACTGCGCCCCGCATGCCAGCCACCGAGGACGCTACCAGGACCAAGTCATCGGCAAAGGCTAGATAGCTAATCCTCACTCCGACCATCGGTAATCCGGGAAAACACGTCACCGTACGCCCCCATCACGTATTCAACGAATCCTGATGGCAGGCCTTTGCGGATCGTAGAGCTGAGTGACTAATACTATCGAAAGCCTTAGCAATGTCCAGGAAGGTACCTCACGGCGACAACACCGAGACACCCTGAGCACTGCATCCAGGACTACACTGTTCTCCGCAGTTCCGTCGGCTGCTATGAACGCCCTCTGGCCTGTCTCTTGGAGATTCAACGATCTCAGACGCCACAGTGATTGGTCTGTAGTCGCCAGGCGTCTCTGGAAGCTTATTCTTGGGAATAAAGACAGTCCTTGCACCAAGGATTTGAGGAATAAACCTGCCCCTTAGTAAATATAGGTTATAAAATACCGCCCGAACCTTGGGGGGGGGGGTATTCAACCAATCTTGACCCAATAATATATATATATATATATATATATATATATATATATATATATATATATATATATATATATATATGAGAGTGTGTGTAACTTTTTTCACTTCTTCTAATTTGAGCCTTCAGTCTGAAGTAGTTTTCTTTGATATTGAATATGTTAATAAAGAATTAAGGTTACTTAGTGTTGTAAGAGATGTAATTATTCACCGTATAACCTCGGTTTATGTTTGTATAGCTGAGATTGTTATTATATTCGCTAATCCCATGTTAGTAGAATGCATGTTTGAAATAGTCTAGCTTAAAACATTATACGAACATATAGGGGGATGTTTGCACAGCTTTATCCAACAAACAAACAAACCACAGAGTTTGTTCCTTGCTAATACTTACACTCCTGTTTTACTTCTTCATTCTACAACACAGCTAATCAAATACTGTAAGCATATGAGTTATTTAACTTTCTGAATTAAGAAAAGACAGGAATATGATACTTAAACTGTGCAGAATATTAATAACATACAATTATCAACATAATATAAGACTATATATATATATATATATATATATATATATATATATATATATATATATATAAACCTTATGTATTTTTAGTAGTTTTATTATGAAACAACGACCGAATCTTTACTATCCCTATCTTCGCAGCACCAACGGTCAACGATCTCCTCTCAAAGCAATTACAATAGTCCGAGAGCCAGCAACGCACTTTTCATGAAGTACTTTATGCATCATGAAATTTTGCTATAATATACCTCTTAGGTAGATAAGAAGGTAAATATGTGTTTCCTGGACATACCTTGGAACACCGGGTACTGCGCATAGGGGAAAGGTACAAAAAAATATTTCCCAAAAATAGAGTTTTATTCAGAAGCCAACTATCTTTAATGTAAAATTAAGACAATTTACAATGAATAATAAATAAGGCAGACACTTTTAAGGGCTATAACACGTAAAAAAAAAATTAATTGTTTTTATTCTAATATTAAATGAGAGTTTTATTCGCGCTGTCATTAAAACCGGAACAGCTGTACAAGATCATGTGAGCAAGAACCAATGAGAGCACAGAAAACAACCAACACTGCGCGGTCGACTCATGCACTCTTACGGTTACACGCAGTGTATTGCAGTCTATCATATGCAACATTTATTTTCATGTTTCCTGATAATTATACCCCACAAAAGTGTCTACCCTTTTGTAATTATTTTCAAATATGTTTATTGAAGACGCTGTTTAAATCGCAGCGTGAATAAAGCACTTCATTTAATATGCCATATTTATTATTCATTGTAAAATTGTCTTAATTTTACATTAAAGATAGTTTCCTTCTAAATAAAACTCTACTTTTGGGCAATATTGTTTTGCACTTTTCCCCTATGTGCAGTACCTGGTGTTCCAAGGTATGTCCAGGAAACATATATATACCTTCTTATCTACCTAAGAGGTACATCATAGAAAAATTTCAAGATGCATAGAACACTTCATGAAAAGTGCATTGCTGGCTCTCGGTCTACAACATTATTATTTATTTTTTGGTGTTTTGCTTTATGGAGATGTACACCTTACATTTTATATAGTCATTGCAAACATTATGTTAACTTATTGTTTACGCATTTATATTATGTACTAGCTGTTACCCGGCGTGCCATGCTACACCTACTTTCTGCATATAGAAAAGCCTAAATAAATTAGAAACCAAATAAGTATTATTAAAATCAAATAACACGAATCTGTAACTGTTTCGAACCCGTGCCTCCCAACTGGGAGTCCTAGACGACTTTGACCTAACCTATAACCCCCCCCCCCCGTAACAAGACATACATGTATGCCAAGTTTGGTAAAAATCGGTCTAACAGTGTGGATTTTTATTTAAAAAAAAAAAACATACAGACAGACAGATGGTAGCCGTTTTGACCTAGCCTATGGCAATCGCCGTATCAAGACCTACCATTATTCCAAGTTTGGTCAAAATCGGACGAACGGTGTGGATTTGAATAAGGGACGAACATACAGACAGACAGCTGTTAGATTTTTTTGACCTAGCCTAGGAGATTTCTCGTATCAAGGTTCCCCTAGATCACCGAAGTTAAGGCAACGTAGGGCGTGGTCAGTACCTGAATGGGTGACCGACCATGTGCTGTTGGCATTAGAAAAGGCCCGGCGCTAATGACCAAGTTGTAGATGCGCCGTAAAAAAAAAAAAAAAGAAAAAAAAAAAAAAAAAAAAGAAGACGTTAGAAATCTGATAAAATTTTACAACTTTTGTTAAGAATTATTAATTTTTACTCCTTGAATTGACATTACGGTTTGAATGAGATAATTGTGAAGATTTAATGTGCATCAGCCTTAAAGCAAATTTATTGCTGATTTCAAAAATGTAATAATGTTATGTAAAATCTCCTGATTTCGTCATAAGATCGACTTCTTAGTTAGATACATCGATATGAAGAGTGGAGAGGAAACGCACTCAAAAATACTCTGATAAGATTTAAATGATACAATGGATTATATGGATAAGCCTAACTGTATCTTTGTATCGACTTTCCTTTTCAAAACAACGTCATTTAAAAACCGGGCTCGAAAAAAAAAACACATTTCTATCAAACGGACATTTTCCGAGGGTTAAATGGATTGCTTGAGTCAACCAACAAAAACCTGGGTAAAAAAAAAACTGCTTCATTTGAAATATCCATTCTCTCTGGTTGAATAGAATCAAGCTCGGGAGCTTAAGCACTTTTTAACGAAGCTCTGGGAGCCGAAACGATACTTTAATGACGGTAGATCCGGTGGTTGGACGGAGATGGGCCAATGAACCAGTTGAACACGCGGGCAGATACGTTTCGGACGTGTCGAGGTGGATTTTTATCATTATTCAAATTGCAAGTTACTTCAGGGAAGAAAATACGCAAGCAAAACAATTACTATTTATTAAAATATCCAATGATACGTTTTAACAAATATGTATTACTAGCTGTTACCCGGCGTTCCATGCTACACATACTTTCTGCACTTAGAAAGTCAAAAATAACTTAAAAACTAAATAAGTAATATTAAAATCTAATAACACCAACTAAAAGGTTCATAGATTCGAATCCGTGACCTCAGAACTGTGAGTCCTAGCCTATGACTTTCCATGACACAAGACCTACATGTGTGCCAAGTTTTATCAAAATCTATCGAACTGAGAGGATTTGTATAAGGAAGAAACATACAGACAGACAGCTGGTAGACACTTTTGAGCTAGCCAAAGAGACTTCCCGGATCAAGACCTAACTGTGTGCTAAGTTTGGTCAAAATCGGTCCAACGGTGTGGATTTGTATAAGGAACAAACAGACAAACAGATAATAAGGCAGACACGTGATTTAAATATATATATATATATATATATATATATATATATATATATATATATATATAAAGATTAAATTATTACTTATTATATCGTAAAGATCGTAAGCTAGAAATTACTTCTCAAAGTTACTTGGGTTGAGAGAGGGTTAAAAAAAAAAATTGTCCAGGATGGGATCTCGGGGGTAAATTTTTGTAATAAAACGTTGGTTGGATGTCCTGCCTAAAAATCTTTTGGGTTGCCAGATCCGTTGAACATTTCGTCCCTACCATGTTAAACTATCGAATATGCAAATCGGAGGAAACTAGAGAACCAAAATATTCTATCCTTTGACAAAGTAATATATTGAAAAATGGTCTCATTCGATACTTTGTTCAATGCATTAAAGGCTATTGTAAAGGGGTTAGGGTTGTGACAATTTGCGACAAGCCGTATCGTCTACAATCGAAGAGCTAAGTCTCGATTCTAAAAACGAGGTTTTCCATATTCGATAGTTTGACATGGTACGGGCGATATATAGAAAGATATTGGAAACACAACTAAAATAATTCTGCGGGAATTATTCCCGATTATATTTCAATGAACAACGCGTTCAAAGAACCCAATAAAAACTGACTATGTCTCGTTTAGGAGAAGGGAAGGCTTTGAGAGGTCAGGCAAGGAGATAGAGTTTAATATTTAACAATACTTAGCCAAAGCTAAGACTGAAAACAATTCAAGCTATAACGTTCCTTTTTCAAATAGATGGTTAGACCTAGACTATGTCCGCCTCCAGCTGGCCGTCGAGCTTTATCTTTGCCTTCGATACAACCGACCATGAGGAATGAATGACCCAATATGTGGTCGAATCGCCGTAAAAAATTACATAAAAGAATAATAGATCTTTAGATGGAGGGGAAAAGGCCGTGGCCTATATTCACGGTAGAAAATTAGCGGTAAAAATGCTCTGTCATAACCTTATCAAAGTTTAAAACGTTGTCAGCCTTAGCTTTGGCTAATTATTCATAAATATTAAGCACTATCACCCTTATCAAACCTCTCAAAGCGTTTCCTAGTCCTAAACGAGACATAGTCAGTTTTTATAGTGACTCGCGTTAAGTGTTAGATCATTAAAAAAAGTCCGACTCGCAGGAACTGCATCATCTTAGCGCGGTTCCGTTCATATCCCTAGTGTCATTTGAAAAGCTTAGAAAAGAAATAAACTTTTTTTTTTTATATATATCTCGTGAAAATTGTCGAAATCCTCTCGAACATCTCGAATAAAAGTGATGTTAAGGCGTCAGGGACACCGACAGTAGCTAACTTATACACAGAAGCGGAAATTACACAATCCGGCTCTAATTCTAAAGCAAAGCTCTATAAATCAATACAAAATATGCCTAATAACGCCTTTTCTAGTGGATACAAAAGGATCAAGAAGAAGTACAAGAAAGGTTGAGTAGAATACCATGCCTAATATAGCCTATATAAAATAATGTGCCGAATAAAGCCTATCTAGTAGAGAAGGACAAATAGCAAGTCAAGATATAGAATAATATACCTAATTAAGTCTAAGGAGTAGATACAAATGGACCGAAAACAAGTCTTGTGGAATATTGTTTTTTTCTAATTAATTACTTTTTATCAATATTTAGTATATAACCTGTGTTGAAAACTATTGATTGCTAATTGATGAATCGGGTTACAATTGTCGGAACAGAAGGGAAAATTCTTGCCCATGTGAAATTGAAATTGTGGATTCATCTGAAGGTTTTCTATTTGTAACTTGTTCCTCTGAAGAGGTATCAAAAGTGTGCGAAACATTTAGGGAAGAAATAAATATAGTGAAACTATTTAGTGAAGTTTTTTTTTTTTTATTTTTTGAATTTCCACCTATAACGGAGATTCGAGGATTTACATAAAGATATCTCTATTTCTTTACAATTCTGAAGGTGGATAAGAAGAGGTTGCAAGCCTAAGGCAGTAGAAGCCAGATATTGGGATAGGATTTGATATTACCACCATAGAAATAGGAGAGAATACTAAAACCCTTCTCCATGTAAACCCTACTTCACTCAACCAATATCTTATATTAGAAACCCTAGAAGGGTAGTAAAAACCTTCCCATCTCCCAACCATATCTCAGCTCCAGCACCATTCCAGCTGTGGAAATCCACTCTTCATGGAGGGAAAAACTATTTTCTAGCCGACTATCAATATTGAAAATTATACATATTTTAATTATACAGTTATTTACTGTGGTTTTTCATTATTTAATCTTTCCATTTTTTAATTCTGACTACTAACACTTTCCGAAGCTATTCAGATTGCTCTCAAACTCTCGGTTTTTCGGACCCAAATTACCAAATATTCAATGCCAACAGTAATTTTTGTTATATTTAAGCGAAACACGTTATTCGGTGTGGAAAAAGAGAAAAATGTGTTGTAAAAATTAACTAAATCGGTTCATTGGGAGGGGGGTTTACTCTGGGCCCAAATTACTAATACCGGTCGTTTTCAGTTGTATTGTAACGAATCTCGGCATACGTTGTGGGTATTTCATGAGAGAGAAGTGTTTTTTCTATGATTAAATTGAATTTTACCGCGAAACATAGGTAGACACAGGTGCCAGTAGGAGCGCCTTTGTTTTAAATGATTTTATATGGCTGTAAACTTCTGAATTCTACCACTAGGAGCGCTAGACGTAAATGTGAAGTTTTTGTGAATTTATTAAAGAGTATATGGGGGCGAGGTTAGCTCGGTGGTAGAACACTGGGCTAATTAGCTGGAGGCCTAAGTTCAAATCCCGAGCAAGCACTAAAGATTTTTTCTTCTAGTGTCTTCCGTTCATGGGTTGAATTCGGCCTCCCTGACCGTCCCTAGGCCAATCCAGCGTTTAATGAATTTAATAATGGGTTCCTTGGGTGCTAATAAAGCGGCCAAGGCGGAAATCAGGCGGCCGGAGCGTAGTACTGACCACACTATCTCCCTTGTGTGCCGTATGGTCATGAATCAGATACCTCTATAGTATCCGCCCCTCAGGGCCCTCGTGGCCTGTTACGAGACTTTTTTTCTTTTTTTTTTTTCATTATTAAATAAAAAATAGTTATATTCTAATTAGGAAACTAATTAGAAAATCAACAATTAAAACAGTAGCTCATTACAAATGTAAATATCACATCTATTTATGTTTTTATTTTATTTATATAGGTTATTTTAAGCAAATTATGTAGGAATGCAGTCTACGCTACCCAAATGTGATGGAAAATGCTTATTTATGCAGCTCCTTTGTGACGGACTTTTAATCCCTCTAGGGGGAATCTGTTAAGAAGACATAATAAATTATATGATATTTAGATTATTTGAAAGTAAAGAAAAGAAGGAGTGGGACTAATCTAACTTTATGATAGGGAAAAAAACTATTTTAATAACTAATTTGTAATAAACAAATAATATTCAGGGCCATCATATAATACATTTATTCATCCATTTCTTATTAATAACTAAATTTTGCTATAATTACTATTTTTAACCAAAAAAAGGCAAAAAAATGATTGAGTAACCCGCCCGAAAAGTCTTAATCATATCGTCCCGGCCATGCCAAACTATCGAATATGCAAAATCCCTATTTTACATTCGGGACTTTGCTCTTGGATTGTGGACGATACGGATTGTCACAAATTGTCGCAACTCTAACCACTTTATAGAATAGCCTTTAATACCTTAAATAAAGTATCAAATGGTGCCATTTTTCAATATATTACTTCTTCAATGGATATATTACTTATCCTATGTTGCTCCGTTTTGCATATTATAGTTTCACATGGTTGGCACGATATATAAGTAGACGTTTTAATTTAAATACAGAAAATATTCAAATCCCCCTACGGAATTACATATTTAAACAATTTAAATAAGGTTTGACGGAGTTAAGTTTTACACGGGAAATCACGTGAAAAATTAATAAGATGAAATTAAGAGAAAACCCGAAGTAAAATGAGAAAAGCAATTATTGGACAATCTTGGAGAGAACCAATATTTTCATGGGGGAATTAGACGAGCGCCTCTAGGGGCGAGCAGACCAATTAAAGAAAGCATACAAACACTGCTATCAAATTAAGCAATTTAATCCCCTAAGTCCATCCTCAATTCTCGGCAGAAATTAATTAAACTAAGGGAGAGGAAAACTAACGGACTTAACGAAGTAGTTTCAGGACTTCGTAAGCAGGAGTTTCAAGGTCAAGGGATTTAGGGGAGAACATTAGGAAAGATGAGGTCAATAGCTCCGGTCACCTAGGAGCTGCTCACAATTAATGTACGTCTATCAAATGCTTACTTTGAAAGAAGTTTTTAATGTCGGCGCTAATGGCCACGATTTGTCGATGCGCCGTAAAAAAAAAAAGAAAAAAAAAAAGTTTTTAAAAATTTAAAAGTCTACTAATATGCCTCATGATACCGTAGACGTGTCTAATTCTTGGCCACAAGGCATAATAGGGAAAGAGTGTGGTTATTAGTATGCTCTGGCCGCCTGATTTACCACTTTGCAGGTAACCAATGATTTAATAAAAGGCGGGTTGGACCTAGAACGTACGCTGGCACGGACTGATATATCAGTCCGGTGGTTGCAGTGTCCCGGGTGATATGGACTGATATATCAGTCCGGAGGGAACAGTGCCCCAAGTGCTACGGACTGATATATCAGTTCGGCTAGTTTAGAGCTTGGCTGCTACGAGCTATTATATTAGTCCTTCAACTATTGCCATCTGTAGGCTGTTTATAGAAGCTGCAGTGTCCTACAAAGCCGATAGGGGGCGTAGGACCTCGCTTTTGTCACTTTAGCTCCCAACTAGTCAGCCTACCCGTACCTATACCTGCCCCCTCGCTGTTCTTAAAACGATCCGAGTGCAGAGGCAGAGAATCAAGCTCACCCATCAAAAAGATGTCAAGAAGTCTTCACCACCCAGCGGACCATCCCACTTTCCCAGCCTACCACCCGTTCCAGCAGCACAGGATACGTCTCACCGCAGGCCGAATGTGACCTACTCATCTCTACTGACTTCGTTGCAGAAAAAGAAGCCGCCTGTCCCAACACCAGCTCAGACCCCCGCACCAAAACCACAAGAACCATCCTCCCTTCCTACCTCATCAACTACTTCTTCGCAACCCACAACCCTGCCTACCTTCCCTACTACTCCGGCCCCACCTAAGCAAATCCCTCCGGACCAGGATCCAATGATCCTTTTCTCCTCTTTTCTAAACAAACTCGAAACCCTTCTCACTCCACTTATAAACCTGATGACCACCCTTATAGCCCACTTCCTTCCTAAATCCCAAAATGAAAAACCCTTCCATAATCCCCATCTCTCCATCCTTTTGTGGAATGCCAACGGACTTACTACAAGAAGACATGAACTCACACTATTACTAAATGACAAAAACATCGACATTGCTTCAATAACTGAAACACACTTAATGAAATCCATGTCATTCGGTGTTAAGGGTTACTCCTGTTATCGAACCGATCATCCATCTCTGGCGCAGCACGGGACTCTAATTCTAATCAAGAGCAATATCAAGCATCACCAGGAGTCCAGAATCGCATCAGCAAGCCTGCAGGTAACTTCCATATCCCTTTCCCTTTCTCCCTTCGATATCATACTGTCCGCAGTGTATTGTTCTCCCAACCACACCATTTACCATCCTGAATTCCTGTCAATATTCCAATCCTTTGGTCCCCGCTTCCTCACTGGGGGTGATTTCAACGCGAAACACCCCATGTGGGGAAGCCGTTCAGCTAACTCCCGTGGCAGAATCCTTTACGAAATCCTTAACTCCAAGAGTTATCGTCCAATATCTCCCAACACTCCAACATACTGGCCAACCGACCCATCCCGCAGTCCTGACCTAGTCGATTTCTTCATCTCGTCTGGCTTGGGAGGTATAGCGACTTCTCTGGAATCGCTCCTCGACCTATCCTCGGACCATTCTGCGGTTCTCCTAACCATGTTCTCCTCCCCTGTACCCCGTTCTTTACAACTAACCCTTACACCCGGTCCTATCAACTGGCAAACATTTAGCTTAACTTAGAACGTTCCATAGACCTGACTGTTTCCTTAAAAAACCCTACAGACTTAGACAAAGCCACTGAAATATTTACGAGAGCTATTCAGGACTGTGCCCGCAATTCATGCCGACCAAGGACAAGTTTGCCTCCTCCACCCAAACTGCAACTCCCAGCCCACATCCAAGAACTTCTTGCAGCCAAGCGTCGGGCCAGAGCTCTATGGCAAAGATCGCGTTATCCCTCCGACAGAAACACATACAACAGACTGACACGACAGCTGAAATCTTCCCTATCCCAATTCCGCTCAGAATCCTTCAACGAGTACCTTTCATCCCTCTCCACGCAAGACTATTCTCTGTGGACAGTCACTCGTAGAAGTTCCACCCAATACCTTCCCCTCTCAAATGCAGCTATGGGACCTGGGCCAGAAGTGATGAAGAAAAGGCGCTCCTTCTCTCCACACACCTAACTACAGTATTTTCCCCTAATCCGCAAACCAGCCCCTCCCACGACGAAAACATCGAAGATTACCTGAATTCTTCTCTACCTTTGTCCCTCCCTCCTAAAGCTTTTCTTCCGTCAGAAGTAAGACACCCCATCAAACACCTCCCTAAGAAATCTCCTGGTTATGACCTTATCACCTCCACGATTCTCAAAAAAACTCCCCTAGAAAGCCATCACATTCCTCATACACCTGTTTAACTCAATCCTAAGAACAACCCATTTTCCCAATCCCTGGAAACACTCAGTTGTTATTGTTTTTCCCAAACCCTATAAACCTCCCGATTGCCCTTCTTCCTATCGACCTATCAGCCTTCTCCCATTAATGTCTAAAATATTCGAAAAAGTCCTTTATAAAAGAATCCTCCCTATCATAGAAAATCCTCGAAGAAAATTCCCAACCATCAGTTCGGTTTCCGCTCCCATCATTCCACTATATAACAGTGCTTACGAGTTTTAGACGCTATTTCCTCCTCGCTTGAACGTAAGAGTTTTTCCACGAGTGCCTTTCTCGACATTGCTCAAGCATTCGATCGGGTTTGGCACCCGGGATTACTTTACAAAGTAAAGCAAATACTTCCACTCACCTACTTCCTTATCCTCAAATCCTACCTGTCAAACAGATCCTTCCAAGTCAAGCAAGGCACCGGAGTCCCTCAAGGAAGTATTATTGGTGCTCTCCTTTTCATTCTTTACACTGCGGATATTCCCACACACCCCCAAAACCCTTCTAACAACCTACGCAGATGATACTGCCATCCTATCAACTTCCCCCGATCCCTCAGTAGCATCCCAACACCTGCAGGAACATCTTACCGCTATTCAACATTGGTGTGAAATGTGGAGAGTAAAAATCAACCCGGAAAAATGTAAGCAGGTTACATTCACTCTCAACCGGAGATCATGCCCTTCTGTACATCTCAATAACACTCCTCTACCAGTATCCAGTGAGGTTCGATATCTAGGATTATACCTTGACAGCCGACTGACATGGAACCCTCACACGAGACTGAAAAGACAAGAACTGAACAAAAGATACGGACTACTTAGACGGCTACTTGGGCCCTCATCTAAATTATCAATACAGAACAAATTAACGATATACAAAACAATCATTCGACCAATATGGACATACAGACTTGAACTCTGGGGATCTGCAAAACCATCCAACATCAACAAAATACAGGCATTCCAGTCAAAAGTACTCCGTAAAATTGTAAATGCCCCTTTCTACGTCTCCAACAAAACCCTTCACAATGACCTGAACATTCCATTTGTCCTTGACCTTGCTAAAACACGTTTCAAAAATGTTCCACTCCAAATTGTCCTACCATCCTAATCCTGAAGGTCTATCCTTATCGCCCCAATCCCACCCAGACAATCCTCCCAGGCGGCTCAAGAGGCAGTGGCCACGAGACAATTTACTCACCTAACCGTATCATGATCATTGAAATAGTTATTTAGACAGCCAC
Organism: Gonocerus acuteangulatus; assembly: GCA_946811695.1. Lineage (NCBI taxonomy): Eukaryota > Metazoa > Arthropoda > Insecta > Hemiptera > Coreidae > Gonocerus > Gonocerus acuteangulatus. The sequence continues at coordinate 91,456,259 of OX328126.1, forward strand.
GGAAGTGCCAACAATGGTTGGCTCCTTCCAAATTTGTATGGTTTTTATTTTTTTTTTACTTTAACCGTTTTGTTCAATTTATTACATTATATATCTGTATCAACAAACTTGATAATTGTACATATAATAATTTGTACAGATTTCAAATAAATAAGTTAATAAAAAAAAAAAACTACGCCGTATTCGGTCTCTTAAGAGTATTACACAGCCCGAGGGCTAGGGACGATCTGGATCCTAGAACTCAATCCACCAACAGCAACTCTGGATGATAAAATCATTAGTGCGCGTCCGAGTTTTAAACTCAGAGCTTCCTGAACTTTATTCGAGTGATCTGCCTCTGAGCTAACCTCACCTCATATATATGTTTACACACACACACACACACACACACACACACACACACACACACACACACACACACACACACATATATATATATATGTATATATATATATATATACTGTTTTTGTCTGGGGTCGAAAATAATTATTAACTTTCATTTTAAAAAAGTATTTGTTAAACTTTTACCCTTATTTTCATTTTGAAAAAGTAAAATATATATAATAACTTTTTGGTTTCAAACAATTCAAAAAAAGTTTTTTTTTAACTGTTATTTTTCAATATAAAAGTTTTAAAGTAATTTAAAGTAATACTTAATAGGAAAACGTTTAAAGGATAAATTTAAGCTAGTAATGTTTTTTTTTTATGTTTTGTATAAACAAATATATTTCAGTAAATAAACAATAATACATTTTAAACAAAGAACATTTTATTTAATTTGTAAGTAAACAGTACAAAAAACTAATCAGTACAAAAAAGAACATTTTTCATATAGTGAGAAAAATAGTTTTTTCTCAACTCATCAGTTTTTTTCTCAACTCATCTCAGAAATCATAGTTTTTTCTCAATATATGAAAAATGTTCCTTTTTGTACTGATTAGTTTTTTATACTGTTTACTTACTACTTTCTACATGCTGTTTACTTTCCAACTACCGTATATTCATTGTTTAAAAATAAGATTGGTTAAAATTTATTGTCTTGATGTATCATACTACACTCATTTCTGCCTGTTTTTTACTTACAAGTTGTATATTTATTTTTTTTACTTATAAGTTGTATTTTTTAGCTGAAGAAGGCTGCCAATGTGCAGCCGAAACATCCAAATACAACTGAAAGTCTGACGTTTTTCTCCTAGCCTTCGTACACAATGAAGTATCACACTAAAAAGAGACCATAAACTCTCTATAAAGATTAAACTAGATTAAATCTTAATATATAATAAGATTAATGAGCTCTGTAAAAATGCAGTGTATGAATGTCGAAGTTAGTGGTTGGTGGTGGCGATAATAAGGTTTAGTTTTGGTGATAGTGAGGTTTATAGTTGGAGAGAGTGAGGTTTAGTGTTGCTGAGCAGAATCACCAACACTAAACAGTGTCTTCTAGTTTTATAGTTGTCATAAATTTCACATCTAACTCAACCTATGTAGTAAAGAATACATTTACATTCAAATCGATCTCCAAAAAAAAAAAACTTATTTTATTTTTAATTTTAGCATTTTATTAAGTTGTTGCTATTATAAGATCTTTTAACCTTTTCTCGGGATAGTTCGTTGTGCACTGTCTATTACTTCAGATTGAAATAGCCGATAGAAAACGTTTAATAAATTAATATATCATTTTTCAGACTTGCCAATTTTATTTTGGGGGTAGTAAAATTATGACTTCAACAATTTTTGAAGGTGAAGAATTCGCATCTTCATAGAGAATTTGTTTGTACAATTTGATTTTTAGAATAAAGATTTGAATTTTGAATATAACGGCAGACGTAAAGTTTTGTATCTAATATCATTGCCCTCTTCAGATGCAGTTCGCTACCTCGGACTACACTTGGACTCTCTACTTACCTGGAAACATCACATAAAACTTAAGAGACAAGAACTTATCAGACGATTTGGACAACTCTAGAGACTGTTGAACCGCAAATCACATTTAAGTACTGAAAACAGACTGATCATTTACAAATCACTACTGCAACCCATTTGGACATACGGTTCAGAATTATGGGGAACTGCAAAAACATCGAACATCAGACGCATTCAAACATTCCACTCCAAGGTCCTAAGAACAATAGTCGATGCTCCCTTCTACGTTTCCAACCTCAACCTCCATAAAGACGTCAATATCCCACTCGTTAAAAACGTTGTATATTCCAGATTCCAACGTTTCACTCATCAAAATCCTGAAGTCATCTTCATATCAAGCGTCACCCATCCACTCTCTCCACCAAGGCGACTCAGACGACAGTGGCCCAGGGATCTACTGCAGTGACTAACAGAAGTGATAGCAATGGCTTCCTTCAAGTGCGCCAATGTCTGTAGCTCGCTGATCTCTCTTCGACTCCAGCCACTGGTCGGAGCAGAAGGGAGCTTGTGTAGGCCTCTTTCAACGTCATCTGAGCGTCTTTCTGGCATTAATCGAGGATGAAGTTGGGAGGCCTTGAGCACAGAACCCTCATATTGTATCATATCACCAGATGTATTTATATACAGGATTTAATAATCAATAAAAAAAAAAAAAAATCATTGAAGTATTTTGTGGTAAGTTTCATCATTTGTTGTAATATATTCATTCCATATATGTTTATATATATTCCCCAAATGAGGGCTACTTATGCCATCAATAGCCTGGATAAATAAAATATTCTTCATCTCGGTGGATATTTCCCCAACATTTAACGAGAACATGTGACTAGAACGACTCCTTTAAGGACCATCAAAAAGGACTATCCTAATACTAGGATTGGGTCAAGGACAGGAAGGCCCTACACGGCTGAAGATTGGGCTACCTTCAGCCAATTTATTACTTGTGCTCTCAATAGCCTGTATAAGTAGGAGTTGATCTCGATGGATATTTACCCAAGGTTCGACTAGAAAATGTGATTCCAACGACTCTTTTAAGGGCCACCAAAAAGGACTATTCTAATGCTAGATTGGGTGGAGGATAGGAAGGCCCTACACTGCTGAAGAGTGGGCTACCTTCAGCCTACTTATTAATTATGCTATCAATAGCATGGATAAGTAGGGGTCAATTTCGGTGGATATTTCCCCAAGGTTTGACTAGAAAATGTGACTCGAACGAATCCTGTAAGGGCCATCAAAAAGGAATATACTAATACTATATTGGATCGAGGATAGGAAGGCACTACACGGATGAAGATACTCAATATTCATCCCGCGAGTTATGACACAAGGAATGGATATAGCAGAGAATTTTACGGGGATTATAGTTTCCAGGGAGGTTCCCGTATTCCAATATCCTGTGTACTTTGCATAATATGGTAGGAAAAGCAGCCATTATAGTTTTAAACATACTGCAGTCTCGATGTAAGCAGACTACACTTAGGGTCGTATTATACATTACCTGGGGTTTCAGGGAAATTCTTATGAACAACCTTCGAAGTACACCACTTTCGAAGAGTGGAAAATCTTGCAACACTCTTATATATCAGGAAGGGAGAATATATAATGTATGATAATAAACCTAAAAGTGTAAAGAATTCCAGCTTAGCCAGTTTTCGTTAACTTACATACGGTTTTGGCCACTTTAACATACATAAAGTTCATACAAACCCGACCGTTTTAAGTCATCAAAGAGTTTATAATAACCTTAAATTCTTACCCCAAGAGCATGAATATTCAAATGCAAGACATTTTATAATAAAACCTATCATTATAGAGGCCATCATTTAACGAAAACTGGCCAAGTTGGAATTGGACAAATAAGTGAAAGGTTATTATTAGGTTCTTGATCAGGTATTAAGTGCCTAAAACATGGTCCCAAGTGTTTTTTTTTTGTGGGGCCTGGAACTTGGATTTTTTTTTTCAACGTTAGTTTTTTTGGAGGGATCCAGCTAAATGAAGATATTTAAATTTTTGTTCCGCTTGGAGTTGAGGAAGTACTAGGAAAATTTCATTAACAGGAATGAAACGTTTTGGGATCTTCATTTGCGGTTTTCAACATCTCGAATACGGTTAGAAAATCGTGGTACGTGGAAGGTGCCCGTTATAAAACTTACTAAATTCTTTGCCAAAAAAAGGGGGTCTGAAGTTATTTTGGATAGGGCGATGGCAATCCAGGAAATAAGTGCCTAAAACGTTCGAATTCATTATTTTCGGTTTTGAGTCCGTTGGCCTTAATCTCTCATTGACAGATTTTTTTTTAACTACACTAACACTGAAATGAGTATTTTAGTAAAGCAAGATAAGAAAATGATAAACGTATTTGTACCACTAGTTTTCCTTGAGCGAGGTGAGTAATTTCCGCTTATAATACTGTCAGCTCCCTGTAGTGTTTCCCAAAATCTTGAGATCCCTCAAAAATCAAAACTGTTTGTATTCTCAGTTTTCCAGATGACTCAACAGATAAGGAGGAAAAGCGCTAAGATGACGCAGCTCCTGCGTGTCAGACCTGTATTATTTATTTATTCCGGTTTTTAGTAACCATTGCAATTGGAGTACTCATAATTTTTAAATTTAATAAATACACTAGACCAAAAGTGTCAGAGAATACAGGCATTCCAATCCAAAGTCCTCCGCAAAATAGTTAATGCTCCTTTCTATGTTTCCAATAAAACCCTTCATAGTGACCTCAACATCCCTTTCGTTCAAGAACTGGCAAAATCCCGCTTCCTAACGTTTCATTCCAAACTGTCCTTCCATCCCAATCCTAGAGCACAAACACTTTCCTCCCAAACTCACCCCAAAAATCCGCCTAGAAGGCTCAAGAGACATTGGCCTCGCGATCAATTAACTGAATAGGGACAAGACATTATTCTAAGTAGGAAGTGCCAGTATTGATTGGCTCCTTCCAAAAGTGTTATTATTATTGTGTTATTATTTTTATTATTATTTCCTATTCATTGTTTTTGTTTGTTTTGTTTTTTATGTACTTTTTCTTTCTTTTTTTTCTTTTTTTTTATTTTTTATTTTATTTTTTATTTATTTGGTTATTTGTTTTTTATTTATTTGGTATTTCAACTCAATTCTGTATATAATTATTATTTTTATCTGAGAGCAAACTTAACTAATGTACTCTCCAAATGTACAGATGTTAAATAAACGTATTACTAAAAAAAAAAAAAAAAAAGTCCAAAAGTGTAGAATCTAAAAAAGTAAAGGCTTTATATAACAGGCTATTATAAATATATAATTAACGTTGCAAAGATATTTAACACAATTAACGTTTAATCATTACATCAACTCCCATTTACTGTAATGAATTTGCAACACAAATTAATTTAGATAAACTAATTCAAACAATTAAATATTTATTACCAAGAAATACTGTTATAAATAGAATTAGGTAATGGTTTAAATCAATTCACACATATTTAAATTTCACGGTTTTTAATATGTCTTTGGAGGAACATAGCTGTTAGGGTTGTTGTCATGAAAGATTTGGTTATAGTCCGAGAGCCAGCAACGCACTTTTCATGAAGTGTTCTATGCATCTTGAAATTTTGCTATAATGTACATCTTGGATATATAAGAAGGTATATATGTGTTTCCTGGGCATACCTTGGAACACTAGGTACTACGCATAGGGAAAAGGTACAAAAAAATATTTCCCAAAAATAGAGTTTTAAACAGAAGCCAACTATCTTAAATGTAATATTGAGACAATTTTACAATGAATAATAAATATGGCAGATACTTTTAAGAGGTATAACAGGTAAAAAAAAAAAAAAAATAATTGTTTTTATTCTAATATTAAATGAGAGTTTTATTCGCGCTGCCATTAAAACCGGAACAGCTGTACAAGGTCATATGAGCAAGAACCAATAAGAGCACAGGGAACAACCAATACTGCGCGGTCGTGTCATGCACACTTACGGTTACGCGCAGTTTATTGCAGTCTATCATATTCAACATTTATTTTTATGTTTCCTGATAATTATACCCCACAGAAGTGTCTGCCCTTTTGTAATTATTTTCAAATATGTTTACTGCTTAAATCGCAGCGTGAGTAAAGCACTTCATTTAATATTAAAAATAAAAACTAGGTACTTAGTTTTTTTTTTTTATTATTATCATTTTACCCCCTTAAAAGTGCCTGCCTTATTTATTATTAATTTGAAAATAGCCTTAATTTGCCATTTTTTTCATAAATGATAGTTGGCTTCTGAATAAAACTCTACTTTTGGGCAATATTGTTTTGCACCTTTCACCTATGCGCAGTGCCTGGTGCACTAAGGTATGTCCAGGAAACACATATTTACCTTCTTATATATCCATGATGTACATTATAGCAAAATTTCAAGATGCATAAAACACTTCATGAAAAGTGCGTTGCTGGCTCTCGGACTATTACTCAATGCAGTCAATAATTACTGAAAATTCAAATTAATATATATACTAGCAGAGAAACGAACAGAAATTAAATACAGTAAGGAAATAGTTCGAATTCGGCTAACAAAGTATCAATACAATTTTTCTAATAATGGATATTAAGGACGTTTCGGCTACTCTTTGGTAGCCTTCGTCAGCAATGAAGGTGCCGGGTTGTAGAGAAATACCAAAGTTAACAGTTAAGTGACGATAACCATTGCCACTTAACTGTTAACTTTGGTCGTTTTTTACCCTTGCCATCGTTGTTTACAAAACTGCCAAATAGTAGCAGTAACGTCCATTATTAAAATAATATCTTAAATTAATATCGATTATTAAAAAAATATCGTTTTAAGGTTTTCTTAGCCAAGTCCTAAATTTTCTATGACTGCTTATCTCCTCGACGGATAACGATCAACACCTCAGCAGAAATAAAATTCATATAAAATTGTAGAAATATTGAAGGAATGACAAATAAAAGTTATTGCGGCAAAATTGTATAATAACCTACTTTATTGAACAATTTTCTTAACATCTGCGCTATGTCGAAAAGGAATTCCCAGGAATTATTGAATGGGCTAATAAATTGGAGTTATTGGAAAATTTTGTGGTTTGGATTTTATGGAAGGTATAAAACAAGCCAACACCAGCCGTAAACAGATGACATTTTGCTAATTACAGAATACGGAGGTGGGGAAGTTAACCATTTCCGTTCTAGCATTTATACTTTTTATGTCATACAATTTTTATCTTTACATACTAAGATTATATTTTAGCGCGGTTCCTCCCTACCTCCATAGGGAGAACCCGCTTATGAGGTTGACCTCACGACGCAATCCGGAAGTGCCGACTAGAAACTTTATCGCTTCAGACCCCATAGATCACGAAAATATAGGTGGTTCAGATTTATATATATATATATATATATATATATATATATATATATATATATATATATATATATATATATATATATATATGCTTGTCTGTTCACACTCCTGACGGCCCAAAAATGGTCCGATTTTGATGAAATTAGGTACAAAAATCTGTCTTCTAATTTGAAAGGTGAAGTTCGTTAACCAGCAGAATCCGCCCACGGGAAGATGGTGTTTGGGGCGAATTTCGCGAAAAGAGAATCGTAACGCTTAAGTTTTTGATTTCATATGCTTGCAGGTACTTATTTTATGGGTTTCTTAACATAGGAAAACGAATGAAACCATTTTTAAGGCGATATCTCTAACCGTTTTTGAGAAAAGTGGAACAAATGTTTTAGTAAGTCATTATTTTTTTGTGGGTACTTAGAATCGAGGGATTCAAATGAAATATTTTCTACATCTTGGAAATTCATCTCAGACGATTAAATTTTGGTTATATTTGGTGTTAAGGAAGTATGCGAAAAAAAATTTGATTAATTGACAAAAAGTTTTCGGATCTTCATATATTTTTCGTAAATACCTCGATAACGGTTGGGAAATCGTGTTAAGAGGAAGGTGACCATTCGAATGCTTACTAAATTCTCTACAAAAAAGGTTCTGAATCAATATTCGATGGGCAACGTCAATCAGAGATATAAGCGCTTAAAACTTAAAAAGTGTTTGTTTTGTTTTTTTGAACGGGTTTTTGTCTTTGTTTATCTCACTTTTTAATTGGTTGTTTTTTGTTTTAAATTGAATTTATCAGTGAAATTAGTAGTTTAGTAAAATAAGCCAAGAAACAGCGAAAGGTATTGGTAATAAATTTTGAGTGGCAGTGGAAATCAAGATGGCTGTGGCTAAACATGATGGCCTTCCTGCGAGTCGGACTTTTTTATTGTGTTTACATACTCCTATGAGACCTTCAAATTTCAACATTTTAAAACAATTTCAACATTTTTACGGTGAATCTACATCTAGGTCATTAGCACCGACATCCAGGGTGCAGCGAGGACTTTTCCAAGCGAGCCCTGAGATGAGAAAATTCCTGCCGGATGTGGGAATCGAACCCACCATCTCCCGCTTATGAATCCAAGGCGCTAACCACTAGACCACGGGAGACCCCTTCAATACCAAAATGTTCGTAATTGAGTTCGAATATACAACTATATCTTAAAATGTTTATACACAAAGAGGTTATAGGTCAAGTACCCATCCTTATTTCACAAAACTTGCCTCACTGAAGGGTAGATTCTGAGGAGATTTGCAAAAGCCTTAAAACATTTTCTCACTCTGCAGAAATGGGAAGGAAATAGTCAAATAGGCAATGTCCTTAGACGGAAGAAATGCGAAGAAAATCCAGGAAAAGAGGAAAAGCTAAAACCTGCGGAATGGCGGTAGATGTTGAATCGGTGGATTTCTAAATCTTTCGAAGGACAAAGAAGGGAAGGAGGCAGTTAGGACTAGAAATAGAGAAGGAACACAAAGGACTAACGGAGCGAATCCTCCCATTGTCCTTTTACTAGTCTGAAGGATAAAGTACTAATCCTGCAGGACATGGACTCCTAATACACCCTTTATAGACAATTCTCTACTCCTGCAGGACATGGACTCCTAATACACCCTTTATAGACAATATCCTCTACTCCTGCAGGACATGGACTCCTAATACACCCTTTATAGACAATATCCTTTACTCCTGCAGGACATGGAGTCCTAATACACCCTTTATAGACAATTCTCTACTCCTGCAGGACATGGACTCCTAATACACCCTTTATAGACAATATCCTCTACTCCTGGAGGACATGGACTCCTAATTCACCCTTTATAGGCAATATCCTCTACTCCTACAGGACATGGACTCCTAATACACCCTTTATAGACATTATCCTCTACTCCTGGAGGACATGGACTCCTAATTCACCCTTTGTAGGCAATATCCTCTACTCCTACAGGACATGGACTCCTAATACACCCTTTATAGACAATATCCTCTACTCCTGGAGGACATGGACTCCTAATACACCCTTTATAGACATTATCCTCTACTCCTGCAGGACATGGACTCCTAATACACCCTTTGTAGACAATATCCTCTACTCCTGGAGGACATGGACTCCTAATTCACCCTTTGTAGGCAATATCCTCTACTCCTACAGGACATGGACTCCTAATACACCCTTTATAGACATTATCCTCTACTCCTGCAGGACATGGACTCCTAATACACCCTTTATAGACATTATCCTCTACTCCTGGAGGACATGGACTCCTAATTCACCCTTTGTAGGCAATATCCTCTACTCCTACAGGACATGGACTCCTAATACACCCTTTATAGACATTATCCTCTACTCCTGGAGGACATGGACTCCTAATACACCCTTTATAGACATTATCCTCTACTCCTGCAGGACATGGACTCCTAATACACCCTTTATAGACAATATCCTCTACTCCTGGAGGACATGGACTCCTAATTCACCCTTTGTAGGCAATATCCTCTACTCCTACAGGACATGGACTCCTAATACACCCTTTATAGACAATATCCTTTACTCCTGCAGGATATAGACTGCTAATACACCCTTTATAGCCAATATCCTCTACTCCTGAAGGACATGGACTCCTAATTCACCCTTTATAGACAATATCCTCTACTCCTACAGGACATGGACTCCTAAGACACCCTTTATAGACAATATCCTCTACTCCTGTAGGACATGGACTCCTAATACACCCTTTATAGACAATATCCTCTACTCATGGAGGACATGGACTCCTAATTCACCCTTTATAGACAATATCCTCTACTCCTACTGGACATGGACTCCTAATACACCCTTTTCAGACATTATCCTCTACTCCTGGAGGACATGGACTCCTAATTCACCCTTTGTAGGCAATATCCTCTACTCCTACAGGACATGGACTCCTAATACACCCTTTATAGACAATATCCTCTACTCCTGGAGGACATGGACTCCTAATACACCCTTTATAGTCAATATCCTCTACTCCTGCAGGATATGGACTCCTAATACACCCTTCATAGCCAATATCATCTACTCTTGCAGGACATGGACTACTAATACACCCTTTATAGACAATATCCTTTACTCCTGCAGGACATGGACTCCTAATACACCCTTTATAGACAATATCCTTTACTCCTGCAGGATATAGACTGCTAATACACCCTTTATAGCCAATATCCTCTACTCCTGGAGGACATGGACTCCTAATTCACCCTTTATAGACAATATCCTCTACTCCTACAGGACATGGACTCCTAAGACACCCTTTATAGACAATATCCTCTACTCCTGTAGGACATGGACTCCTAATTCACCCTTTATAGACAATATCCTCTACTCCTGTAGGACATGGACTCCTAATACACCCTTTATAGACAATATCCTCTACTCATGGAGGACATGGACCCCTAATTCACCCTTTATAGACAATATCCTCTACTCCTACTGGACATGGACTCCTAATACACCCTTTATAGACATTATCCTCTTCTCCTGCAGGGTATGGACTCCTAATACACCCTTTATAGACAAAATCCTCTACTTCTACTCGACATGGACTCCTAATACACCCTTTATAGTCAATATCCTCTACTCCTGCAGGATATGGACTCCTAATACACCCTTCATAGCCAATATCATCTACTCTTGCAGGACATGGACTACTATTACACCCTTTATAGTCAATATCCTCTACTCCTGCAGGACATTGACTCCTAATACACCCTTATTCACAATATCCTCTACTCATGCATCTCCTAATATACACCCCCTGTAGACAACCTTTCAGCAAAAGCCCAGTTCTTTATAAGCCGTAAAAAAATCATTAGATTTTTATCAGTGGAGATTTCTGGCCATTTTTTACATCCTTTAGCCACTTTTTAGCTGGCTGGATGGAAGTGTCAATTGCCTTATTGACGCAATATTCATTGATCCTTATGATTATTATTGATTCCTGATGAAAAACTGATTTTTGCAGATTAAATAAAAAAATAAGCAGCTAATGTTTTATAATGCAGTCATTGTAGTATAAAAACTGGGAGAACCTAGACTAATTCCTGTCCATTGATTGGCCGATATTTAATGGATGTTGTAAAAGCTCCAGGAATATTCATTGGGTGTTAGGGAGCATCCCCCCCCCCAATCATCCCTCAGCTTTCTTCCCCTCCCCTCACCCCCTGGAGTTTCATCCTCTATCCCTTATTGTATTTCACGGTTCCCCGGTAGGGAGCGTTTTTCTCTTTCGCTTCATCCTGGGATCGGATCTTCTCTCCTACTCATCCTTTCTTCTCTTACAAAAAAAAAATCAAGTTAAGCCTATTCTAATGATTAAATAAATGCTCCTTGTTAAAATACAATACCCAATAGTAGCTATTAAAAAGTAAAAGGCAATTAATCGAAGCGTTTATTTATGATTTAAATGTTCCTCTTCGTTCCTCTTCTTCCCACCTATATAAATATATATATATATATATATATATATATATATATATATATATATATATATATATATATATATAACTACCAATATGTTGCCTGATATAAAATGAACAAAAAATTTGTAATCTTGACACATTTCTACCTAGACATTAAAATAGCGTACCACTCATGATCATTGTGAATCCGTCTATACACAAAACATTAAAAGTCAAATAGAAATATTAATCCAAATACATAACACAGGCACTTAATATGTACACGACACGCTGACTCCGAATCCGGAGTCACCCAATCACTTCAGGTTTAAGAGCATTTGCAGGTCAGATTTCATATGAAGTCGTTAAAGAAGAAATAACTAGGGCTTCCGTGGTTTGAGGGTCGGTGAATTCGAATCTGAGGTCTGTTTCAGCACATTGGGAAATCAAAGAAATTTCAAGGACAAATGTGTTTATTTCGCAAGAAATGAATCTGCCGTCAAAATACGTTTTTTTTGCAAAATAGACATATATTTTGTGCCGATGGGGTGAAACAGACCCCAGATTCGAATCCAGTACCCCTGAAAACCACAGAAGCTTTGTTTATTTCGTCGTAAACGATACAAACGAAATTTGACCTTCAAATGCTGTAAAACCTGACGTCACGGGATGAAACGGACTCCGGATTCGGAGATTCAGCTTGCCGAAATACATAAGAATATATATCTGATTCACTGGTAGCGTCACAGATACCCAAATTAACGAAATCAATACAATGCGTGTACATAGTAGTAATAACTGTGAAACTTTATACGCGTTTTTCTTGAAAACTTGTTTTCGTACACTATATAACTTTTTTTGGCGAACGCCTTTTCGAATATGTAAAATCTCGGTTTTCAGATTCGGGACTTTCCTCTTTTTTATTTTATTTTATTTTATTTTAACTTATTTTAACTTACTGCCTCTACTCGAAAAGAGTCATTGGCAGGTCAATGAATTATTTACACTGGTAACTTTATTATTGTACAAAAGTCAATTATTTTTTGTGTTATGTCGAGGTTGTCCATTAGTGCCTCTTTCAGGGTCTTCGGTATTCCTTGGGCTTCTCTTTCCTTATGGAAAACAGGACAGTGGAGGAGGATATGTTCGACGGTTATGATGTCCTGGCAGGTGTCGCATGTCGGTGGATGTAAGCCGCATAGTATGTGCGTGTGGGTCAATTTAATGTGCCCAATTCGTAGTCTTGTTAGCAGCACTTCATTTCTTTCCTCTTTTTAGATTGTGGCTTGCCACAAATTGTCGGTACTCTATTCCTTTTAGAATAGCCTTTATTGCCTTAAATAAAGTATCGAATAATACCATTTTTCAGTATATTATGGTACTTCGTCAATTGATAGAATATATTCGTTCTTTAGTTTGCTCCAATTTGCATATTCGATAGTTTGACATGATATGACGATGCACCGTAAAATTAATCACAACAAATTATTCCAATTCTGCTATCGAATCTTTAGTGTTTGTGGTTAATAATGAATCGAACTTGATTAGAGAATCGATACAAAATAAACAAGCCGTCTAGATTCTTATTTCCGAATTCTATCAGGAAACGACATCAAATCCGAGCGGAAATAGTCTAATTCCAAAGGGGGCCTCTCCCCCCCCCCTGGCTGCGAGGAAATTGATTGGTCGGATTTGGAAGTGGAGTCCATCAAGTATCCTTCCATCCAATCCTTAATCCTTCTTGTTCTACAGGAAATAAAGCTCCTATCCTCCAATCCAGGTCGGGGTGGCCTTCGGGAAATTATATCTGGTTATAGCTTCCATATTCCGGGGGTTTATCTCGCTCCTCTCCTATTTGGAATAAATTGTTTCAGTGAAGCTATCGAATGTCAGCTAGTTTTCCTGTAGTTCTACTGTTTATCTGAGTCATACATCACTGCCGTATTCCGTAATATGGCATTATGGAACAAACAAACATCAAATATGATTTGTTAGTGCGTTTCCTCCCTCAATACAAATCGAACATTACATAGCGAGAATCAATCCAACGACCTTAAGCACGAAACATTCGTGGGAAAAAAATCGTTACGGATTCTCGTAGTACACTTTTTATAGGTTCTCTAAAGTTGGAAAACCACTGAAACCATTTTCAATGCGATGTCTTTAACCGTTTTCGACCAAAGTCGATATAACTAGTTTTTCTAACTACTTTTCGCTTTGAGTACCTCCTTAGACTCGTTGGATTCAATTTTAATATTTTTAACACGTTCCAAATTCATCCAAACTAAGATATTCCAATTTTGGTAAAATTTGGAGTAGAGTGGAAATTTGGAAATAATCGAAAAAAAATATTTATTTTTTTTAAAGGAAGTTTTAGGATTTTCGTGTATTTTGTTATAAAGCTCTAAAACGGTTGGAAAATCCACATTAACAATTTAACAGCTAAATTCACATTAACAATTTAACAGCTAAATTCACATTAACAATTTAACAGCTAAATCCACATTAACAATTTAACAGCTAAATCCACATTAACAATTTAACAGCTAAATTCACATTAACAATTTAACAGCTAAATCCACATTAACAATTTAACAGCTAAATCCACATTAACAATTTAACAGCTAAATCCACATTAACAATTTAACAGCTAAATCCACATTAACAATTTAACAGCTAAATCCACATTAACAATTTAACAGCTAAATCCACATTAACAATTTAACAGCTAAATCCACATTAACAATTTAACAGCTAAATCCACATTAACAATTTAACAGCTAAATCCACATTAACAATTTAACAGCTAAATCCACATTAACAATTTAACAGCTAAATCCACATTAACAATTTAACAGCTAAATCCACATTAACAATTTAACAGCTAAATCCACATTAACAATTTAACAGCTAAATCCACATTAACAATTTAACAGCTAAATCCACATTAACAATTTAACAGCTAAATCCACATTAACAATTTAACAGCTAAATAAATTTCCTAAAAAAAAAAAACATTTCTAAGGTATTTTTCGATGGGACTGTCACAATTGGAGAAACTTTGAATCTGTTGGTTTCAAAATATTTTTTCTTTTTTTTTTTTGTAAGATTTCAATTGGTTCTTGTTATTGCAATTGCATGTTTTCCAATAAAACATGATAAGTAAACGAGAAGCGTGTTGTATTACTTGTTCTTTGTAATTTAACTTAAATTTAGAATGAGTGGTAGTTAAAAACTGAGTAATATCCGTTTAGAGTTGGTTACTGCCAGTTTTCTGTACATTCCAGGTTAATTTTTACACAAAATATCTGTTTCTATAGTAAGCTTTCCAAATGACTCCATAGAACGAAAATGCGCTATGATGACGAAGTTCCGGCAAGTCGGACTACGTATATTTAATATGTTAATTTCTAGCACTCACTGTTCTTACTGCGCACCTCGGAGAAGAATTTGGCGCACAATTAATTCGATATATGATTTTTTAGTGTTAAAATGATAAACCACATATAAGCAATACAATATATTTTATATTTCACAGTTATGTGTTTTCTTAATGTTAATTGGTCAATTTGTTCATGTTGTTACAGAAGATTCTCCTCCAACCATCTTGGTGCGTCTGCCAGCAGGATCTGCTTCCGCTGAACCCAGCGGGACCCTAGCTGTCTATCCAGGCTCCATCCTACATCTGGAATGCCTATTCTCCAGAAGAGTTGGCAATCCCGAGTGGTCCTGGACATCGCCATTCAGGAACTATCTTACAGGTAAGAATCATAAATTCAGTCATTGATTGTAGATCGTTGACCTTTGGGGATGCGAAGGCAGAATTTTTTAGGGTTCGGACGTGGTATCTTAATAAAACAACTTTTCAAGGCTAATATTGTGTGATCTATTCCTCAGACCTTAAGTCCTTTATTTATTTATTCATTTAACGTTTCGGCCTTCAGGCCATTTTCAATATCCAAAATCCAGCAGCCTCTTTTTTTAAAACTTTTTCAGTATAGGCCTTGCCATCCAGGCGATTACAATTATTAAAACCTTTCTTTAAATTTTCTAGGTATCTTCCAAAACTTAAGGTAGGTAACAATCATAAATTCAAACTTTTATGGGAGATCGTTGACCTTTGGGGATGCAAAGGTAGAATTTTTCAGGTTTCGGACGTGGCACCTTAATAAAACTACTTTTGTTTATAATAAGATAATGTGCCAACGGCCATTGCCACGTTCAATGCACCGGTTCCCATAGATCACCGAAGTTAAGCAGCGTCGGGCGTGGTCAGTACCTGAATGGGTGACCGACCACGTGCTGTTGGCATTAGAAAAGGTGGCAACCTGTAGATAGCCCTGCGCTAATGGCCAAGATGTAGATGCGCTGTTAAAAAAAAATAAAAAAATTAAAAAAAAAATAATAAGATAATGTATGCTAATGGCCCTAGTAGTCGATGCACCCACAAAAAAAAAAAAAAAAAAAAAAAAAAAAAAAAAAATGGCAATACTCAAAATAGACTCTATACAAAAACAACATTTATTATTATATCTCTAACTCACTAAAAATAAGATCATTTATTATAAATGAATGACTGATTAAAGGAAACAGGCTATTTAGAAATAAAGGGTACTTAAAACTAAATGAATAATTATCATAATTACAAGGAATGTAATTCTACTCGCCCCAGAAGAGGAGAATCACAAATAAATATCAAAAAAACTAAATAAATAAAAGGAGGAGAAAGAAAAAAAATATTATATCATATGTGTTAATGTATATGACAAACTAGTACATAAAGGGAAAAAATAATAGTTATAAAAATTTTAATTTAAAAATCTGTTTGTTTTATATAAGAAGATTGTCATTTATTATTAACTGATTATTTAAAGACATTAAAACCTCCAAAATGTGAAACATTAAAAAATACAATTTTTTCTTCTTCTTTTTTTATTCGATTTAAAAAGACAGAAGGTAGCCCCACACATCAACGCACTACTTTAAAATTTTAAAAAGTCTTCATTATACTCGAAAATGTAATTTATTAAATTTTTTCCGTTTGACTATTTTATTTATTTTTTTTTTCTTTCTTCTTTGTTTTTTATTCTCTTATTTTTTCTTTCTTTTTCAAGTTTCTTTCTTCTTTATATGTTTTTCGCCTCTGTTGCAGAACTCTATAAATTAAATAAATAAATAAAAGAGACGGGCCTTGTAGAACTATTCAAAAAATCGATATATTTCGTTAAAAATATCGATTCAGGTTTCCTATCTCTAGTCCTTCATATTCCTTTATATTTACCAATTTTTAATCCTGTATAATTTTCTTCATTGTGTAAAGACATACATAAAAAACAAATAGGCCACATTTCACTATAAAAATAGTAATTGGCTTTACTATAAAGTAATTGTTGTTTGTGGTGGAGGTAAAAGTAGAAGGTTTTCCATAAGAAGCTAGGGATACACCTCTAACCCCTGGACGTATTAGGATGGATTTGAATTTGCACCCGTTAGATACCAGAAGGTGATTTCCATCACCGACAGCTGGACGGTTCTTTCCCTTCCACATCCACTGAGGAATACTTCAGCATGGAACCAGGGGTGAATATCTTAGGGAAATCCAAGGGAAGAATGCTGGCAGATTGTATGCAGCCTCCTTTATTCCCTAATGGAAATACTAGAAAACAACTAATTCCTGTGGATAGTTATGGAATCGTACCGAATTTTATTCATATGACATCCCAGTATACATCCAAAAAGCAGGAGTAGTTTGTAGGACGTTCCTTAGCTATTGACGTGGCACACCTATATACATAAACCATGATGATTAGATAGTTAACCGTAGAGGTGATAAGTAAAGATGGAATGGTTGGGATTCGGCTAAAGAAACCTTAATACGATTTTTGTTAAAAAAAATCTATATTTAGGACGTTTCGGCTACTCATTGGTAGCCTTCGTCAGCTAAAATGACAAGAAAAACAGAAATTAATACAGGAAAAAAGGTTTATAATTAAGATAAGTAACAGATCTATAAATACAGTTCAATAAGTTGAATCCCAACTATTCCATCTTTGCTTATATATAAACATATGTTACCGGCAAAGTATAGAAACCAGGCATTATATAGAATGCCTAGGCATTCTATATAATGCCTAAGCAGTTTAGGCAAAGTATAGAAAGTATGAGTTTTTGCAACAAATTACACACATTGCCTAGGCATTGTATAGAATGCCTAGGTATTCTATAGAATGCCTGTTGCTTATTTGGCATTGTATAAAATAAAAAAGGTTTTGAGTTTACTCTATACACTTTTACCTAGGTAATTTGAATAACTTTAACAATTGGTTAAAAACAAGCTGTTTTCGTACGGCAAACAATTTATTTAAAACAATATATTAAGTGAGATTGTTATTTACATATTTAAAGCTACTTGTTGCAGCAGGGCTGAGTATTGTCACACTTAGAATTCCATTTTCTTTGCTCTTTTACACATTTACACTCTGTAATCTTGACACTTATTCACTCCTAGAAGCTATATATTCTCTCTTTCATACTTTGCCTAAAGCGTAGTAGGCATTCTATAAAATGCCGAGGGAAAGTATGAAATACGCTTCATTTCATACATTGCCGGCTGGATTTAGGCATTCTATAGAATGTCTAGGCATTCTTTACATTGCCTGAACATATATATATATATATATTATACAAGTGTATAAAACAGTCCCATAACAGTCCGCGAGAGCTCAGAGGGACAGATACTGCAGAGGCCTGATTTTCCGCTTTCCTGGTACCCATAGATAAAAATTTAAAAAATGTTGGACCCCCCCCCCAGTTCATCGGGACGGTCAGGGTGGTCAAATCCAACACTCAAACGAATACACTAGAAGATACAAAATTTAGTGCGCTCAAGAGTTGAACCTCACCCCGTATATATATATATATATATATATATATATTCATAAGTATATAAGTAAAAGAACTTTTCTATTCAAGATAGGGCTGCTGGCATGTACTTTTCATGTGGCTAGTGATTTTAATATTTGTCACAAGCAACGGAAGTGCCTTCATTCGTCAAATTTATTTTGTTGCGAAATCAAATTCGTTATTTGGCGGGAATCGAGCTAAATATTGCTGACGTACAAGAACAATGTGAAATAAATGTGATATGCATTATACGTAAAATGTATTAAAAAAAATTAATAACCACTTTTTACATACTTCCCACATGACATTTTCATGATAAGAATTATTACTCTTTATAGGAAAGATATAAATTTTTCAGATAAAAAAACTAACGCTCATAGATCGATACCACGAAAATCTTAGTGTACACACACGCATATATATATGTATATATATATATATATATATATATATATATATATATGTGTGTGTGTGTGTGTGTGTGTGTAATACTTACCATAGGAGGGGGAGGTTGGAAGGTGGCACTAAAATAAAAGAAATAAGTGAAATCAAACATACTAAACTACTTGTAATTAAAACATTCAAAAAAACCAATGACCCAAAGAAAAAACGTAAGAACTATTTATAAAGACTATATCTTATATCTAACTAAGATAACTACAATTAATTCCCCAGCTGCCTTAGACCCATATATTAAGTTTTCTACTCACAGAATGTCAGATGTCCATAATCAAGCCACTATACCGCGAGAGCCCGCGCACACAACTGCCGTCCTCCAAGAACAAAGGCCCCGTAGGTCTAGGCAGCTCCACTAGATCGCATAACACTCACTAATTTCTATCCGTTACATTTATATATATATATATATATTCACACACACATATGGTTTTCTTTATAAATATATCTACTTCCAATATGAACGTTACATTTTCCAAATAGAACACGCCAGAATACAATTCAGCTTCTCATATATAGATTTAGAACGACAATAAAATAAAATGAAGATGGAGCCACCGAGTCTATTCTGGGTCATCATCACAGCTTGAGAAGATCCTGTTTTATAACAACCATCGTTTTATGGACTCGTCATCCTTCTTATAACAGGATTATGATGACATTCTTAGACATTGTACACATTCCAGTCAGTTATTAGTAATAAAGATCCTACTACAATGTTATTGTTATTCACAAGTTCATTGTTGGTTTTACGACTTTTTACCATTAGAGATCTCATTGAGAATATAATAAAATATTTATTGATCATACTTGGCGCTATCAGGCTGTTAAAATAGCCGAGTCTGCATCAATCATCTCTTCTCATTTTTCTTAATACGGTATCGTTATTTATTTCTTAAAAAAATAACTTAAAACGGTTATTTCAAATCATTTAGTTTTAAAAATAATATCATGTCAAATACCCCGACGTTGGTTTAATATGTTTTGAACATGGTCTCTATGTCAACATCAACTAGGAAACCACAAATAATGCCCTTCAAAAGGACCCGAATTATGCAAGGTGGCCGCAAAGCAGAGGGAAACCCCCCTTTCAAAAGAATCAAATTGCATTTTTATGAAATATAGCGGATTCATGCTTGACTAGAGCTTACAAAAATGGCTTCTATATATCAAAAAATGTTGTCACAGCGGTGGCTTATCAGGTCACATGGTAAGCCAGCCGGTTTATCACGAAAGTTGCTATCAGGTCATATGGCAAGCCAGCCGGTTGTCACGAAAGTGGCTATCAGGTCACATGACATGCCAGCCGGTTTATCAGGAAAGTGGCTATCAGGTCACATGGCATGCCAGCCGGTTTATCACGAAAGTGGCTATCAGGTCACATGGCATGCCAGCCGGTTTATCGCCAAAGTGGCTATCAGGTCACATGGCATGCCAGGCGGCCATTGTCACGAAAGTGGCTATCAGGTCACATGACATGCCCGCCGGTTTATCACGAAAGTGGCTATCAGGTCATATGGCATGCCATGCCATTTTCACGAAAGTGGCTATAAGGTCACATGGCATGCCAGCCGGTTTATCACGAAAGTGGCTATCAGGTCACATGGCATGCCAGCCCGTTGTCACGAAAGTGGCTATCTGTCTCGATTGGACTAAGGCGTTATTACTCATTTTCATAGTTCGATAGCTCGATTCCCATTAAGGATAGTAGCTTTTCATTCAAAAAAATTAAAAACGCATTAGCCCAATGCAGTCTGTGCGTAATTCTAGTACAGTAAATGATACGTTGACGTAAATAATTCGTGACATGCCAGCCGGTTGTCGCGAAAGTGGCTATCAGGTCACATGACATGCCAGCCGGTTGTCACAAAAGTGGCTATCAGGTCACATGACCTGATAGCCACTTTCGTGACATTGGCCTGGCATTACGAATAATACAAACTTGTTAGGCTGTTTAAACGGTGTTACAAAGTGGACAGCTTTGTAGAATGTTAGTGGAGGAACTTACTTGTCGCTTAGTAAATAGAATAACATTCCTATTCTGTTTTGCGGTGTTTACTCATTTTTGTCAGTAACAAAGAACCTGTTTACAAGTGCTTATGGGAAGTGCTCGTGTAAGCATTATATAATAGGGTGGGCCGAAAAAACTCACTTTTTTTATTTCGAAGTTCTAATAGTGCGGGATAGTTGCGAATTATATAGAGAAATAAAAGGAAACAGAAATGATCAAAATCGGTTGACATCTTCCGTTCGCGCATACGCTTGGAAATTTTACAAAATTTGAAACATTTTCCTTTTTGCAACTATTTTTAAAAAGGTTGAATTTTATGATTTCGTAATATGATAGTTTTTAACGTCTTGGGATAGAGCCTAAAAACATTGTGTTTTAATTTGGTTTAGATCAGTCTATATCTTTCAGTCGTGGAAAGGGCTCAAAATTATCCCAAATATTGAAATTTTCGCATTTTTAAGAGTTATTTTATGTATCATTAATATACTTTTTTTTAACTGTAATAGTTACAGTGTTTCTATTTTTAACGTAAAAACTTTGTGTTTTATTATGGTGTAAATAAATTAACAAATTTCGGCCGCAGAATGACGCCAATGCTACAGAAAAACTGGACCTAAAAAAGATAGTTAGGCCTATGACATGATGGGCAATAACAGTTATAACGGACATGGTACATTTCCAATTGCTGTATATTTAAAAAGCTTAAATATGTAAGTTTAGAATAGTTTGTAACAATAAAGTTACGCTTATAAAATAGAAAAGAACAAAGTTCTGTATAAAAGGTTGAACATAGTTCTGTTGTGTTAGTTGAACCTGTCCATTAATTCTTCTTAGTTATCTGCCGAGCCTTCAGGATTCTGAAACTGTTCTCACTTTTGAAGCCAATGGTACTTTGAACGGGTTTTTGGTATTTCATAAATAATTACTATTTAAATGTAGTATAGGCGTTGTATTTTTTCATATGAACCAATAAAGACGTAGAAAAATGGGCGTTTATCGTATCGTGGTTGACAAATGCAACTAGAACTCTAAGATTGTACGTAAGTTAAGAAATGCCCTCACCTGAACTTCAATAAGTAGTTTTGTTTATATTGATATCATACATAGCAATGTGGTTCACTATCAAAACAAGTACACACTTTACAGACGGCCCAAAACTTGTTTACCAAGGAAAACAATCTATGAGGTAGTTGCCAAAACTTGTTTACCAAGGAAAACAATCTATGAGGTAGTTGCCAAAACTTGTTTACCAAGGAAAACAATCTATGAGGTAGTTGCCAAAACTTGTTTACCAAGGAAAACAATCTATGAGGTAGTTGCTAAAACTTGTTTACCAAGAAAAACAATCTATGAGGTAGTTGCTAAAACTTGTTTACCAAGCAAAACAATCTATGAGGTAGTTGCCAAAACTTGTTTACCAAGGAAAACAATCTATGAGGTAGTTGCTAAAACTTGTTTACCAAGAAAAACAATCTATGAGGTAGTTGCTAAAACTTGTTTACCAAGCAAAACAATCTATGAGGTAGTTGCCAAAACTTGTTTACCAAGCAAAACAATCTATGAGGTAGTTGCTAAAACTTGTTTACCAAGAAAAACAATCTATGAGGTAGTTGCTAAAACTTGTTTACCAATCAAAACAATCTATGGGGTAGTTGCCAAAACTTGTTTACCAAGGAAAACAATCTATGAGGTAGTTGCCAAAACTTGTTTACCAAGGAAAACAATCTATGAGGTAGTTGCTAAAACTTGTTTACCAAGAAAAACAATCTATGAGGTAGTTGCCAAAACTTGTTTACCAAGGAAAACAATCTATGAGGTAGTTGCTAAAACTTGTTTACCAAGAAAAACAATCTATGAGGTAGTTGCTAAAACTTGTTTACCAAGCAAAACAATCTATGAGGTAGTTGCCAAAACTTGTTTACCAAGGAAAACAATCTATGAGGTAGTTGCTAAAACTTGTTTACCAAGAAAAACAATCTATGAGGTAGTTGCTAAAACTTGTTTACCAAGCAAAACAATCTATGAGGTAGTTGCCAAAACTTGTTTACCAAGCAAAACAATCTATGAGGTAGTTGCTAAAACTTGTTTACCAAGAAAAACAATCTATGAGGTAGTTGCTAAAACTTGTTTACCAATCAAAACAATCTATGGGGTAGTTGCCAAAACTTGTTTACCAAGGAAAACAATCTATGAGGTAGTTGCCAAAACTTGTTTACCAAGGAAAACAATCTATGAGGTAGTTGCTAAAACTTGTTTACCAAGAAAAACAATCTATGAGGTAGTTGCTAAAACTTGTTTACCAAGGAAAACAATCCATGAGGTAGTTGCTAAAACTTGTTTACCAAGAAAAACAATCTATGAGGTAGTTGCCAAAACTTGTTTACCAAGCAAAACAATCCATGAGGTAGTTGCTAAAACTTGTTTACCAAGAAAAACAATCTATGAGGTAGTTGCTAAAACTTGTTTACCAAGGAAAACAATCCATGAGGTAGTTGCTAAAACTTGTTTACCAAGAAAAACAATCTATGAGGTAGTTGCCAAAACTTGTTTACCAAGGAAAACAATCCATGAGGTAGTTGCTAAAACTTGTTTACCAAGAAAAACAATCTATGAGGTAGTTGCCAAAACTTGTTTACCAAGCAAAACAATATATGAGGTATTTGCCAAAACTTTTACTTGATGTTGTCGACCCTGTAATGGATCAGAATGGTTTTATCGCCCATCCTCGATACTTACTGTTAGCCATGACTCCAGATGACAAGAAACACATAAGAGACCCTGGCCTTTGAAATATCCTGAAGGCAGGGCAGATAACTGAGAACAGTTTTAATGGACAGGTTCAACTAACGCAACAGTAATTGATAAAGAAATATGTTTTTTTTTTTTCAATTTTATAAGCGTAACTTTATTGTTAAAAACTATTCTGTATGCTAAATATTTAAGCTTATTAAATATACAGCAATTGGAAATGTACCATGCCCGTTATAACTGTTATTGCCCATCATATCATAGGCCTAACTATCTTTTTTTAGGTCCAGTTTTTCTATAGCATAGGCGTCATTCTACGGCCAAAATTTGTTAATTTATTTACACCATAATAAAAATCACAAAGTTTTTATGTTAAAAAATAGAAACACTGTAACTATTACGTTTAAAAAAAAAGTATATTAAAGATACATAAAATAACTCTTAAAAATGCGAAAATTTCAATATCTGGGCAAATTTTGAGCCCTAAGCACGACTGAAAGATATCAACTGATCTAAACCAAATTAATACACAATGTTTTTAGGTTCTTTTAAAATTTCAAAGCCTATGCGCGAACGGAAGATGTCAACCGATTTTGATCATTTCTGTTTCCTTTTATTTCTCTATATAATTTGCAACTTTCCCGTACTATTACTTCGAAATAAAAAAAAAAAAAAATGAGTTTTTTCGGCCCACCCTATTATATATACATATATTATATATACATATAGGGCACTTTTGGACTACAACGACTACCTTGTTAAGCTATTTTATTTATTTCAATTAACGACCAAAGTCAGCGAAGAATAGAAGTAATTAATGCAAATGAATAAAAACAAGAAGCGTCACAAAATAATAATAATATCATTTTGGATTTTCTTGTTTTTGTAATTATTTATTATATAAATATATATATATATATATATATATATATATATATATATATATTAATTAAAACATTACAGAAAAAAGATAACCCAAAATTGCTAAAATTTAAAAAAACATGGATCACGGTTTGTGAAGGATATGTGTTATGACTAATCAGTATGTGTAAAGGAAATGATTCGGAAGCCTAAACGGGATTTCAGCGGGAAGTGGATAGACAATTGCTAGAAAGTGAGCGCGCTACTTTTGAGTCCGGTTTTCGTTCAACTCCTGCGTGACGTTTTCCGTTTTTTTTAAAGCACGTTCCATTGTGTAACATAGTTTCCCAAACGAAAGCCAAAAGGTAATATGAAGGGTAAAAAAAGATTGAGAAAATTTTCCATAAATCTTCAACTCAACGACCAACTCACGCCATAAAATCTCAAACCTAATAAAGAAAGTCCTCATTTTTTGCTGAATTCTTTTCCTGGTGACTGGGTTCCGCTGAGCCTACAATATGGCGGCGTGGTTCCTATCAATTTATTATTTTCCTATCGATTCCACAGACAAGCCTATCATGAGTCCACGATATTTAAGGGTAGTTTTCCAAAAGTAAGGATTCTTTCTCCATATTGTTCTAGTTTGGAAGCCCGTTGTCCGAGAGTCTTACGGCATGAGCATTTAACACTCCGTGCCAAAGGTTGTGGTTTCGATTCCCACTATAGGGTGGTGGCTTGTCTTTAGAAAAAAAGAAAAGGCATCTGCTCTATCCTGGCTCTAAAAGGGTGGTCACCTATAGATAACCCGTCACAAAATTCTTAGTTAATATTAATGAACGTTAAAATTTAAATCTAGTAAATAAAGATTTATTTTATGTTTCGTAGATAAGTTCAAAAGATCCTTGGACACCTAATTAATTAATAATAATTAACCACGAAGGAACTAATTCTTTTTTTAAAATCACTTTAAACACTTGGAATATTTTTGCCTATTTAGACCTATGAAATGTGTAATTCATTTAACATAATATCGGATTAAATGTTGATTGCTTAAAATAAACAGACATACGCCAACAGATAACTATACATAGCACATCTCTTAGGTATCAGGTCATCCCATAAGTAATATCGGTTTAAGTCGGTGGACTGGAATGTGTGGATCCAAGTTTTTCTGCTAGCTCTTCCACTGTTAGAACAGGATTTTCTTCTACAGTAGCCAGCAGGAGTTGGTGGTCAAGCTCTGTTGCTAGACCTGTACGACCTGTTTCTCGCTCAAAATCGTTCAAACCACCGCTGGACTTGTCGCTCACTAATGACATTTTTGAAGCAAGTTGATGCTAAATTTTCTCCTTTATGAAATTCTTAAAGTTAGACATGCCGTAAATGGTTTGTTTTTTGGAAGGTGTACTTCAATTGAAATTTCGCAGAATAGATAAGATTCACCCACCAAGATATGATAAATAGAAGTGTATTTAATGCTATAATAAACCCAAAAAAAATAAACATAAATAAATTGAAAAGAAGGAAACATAACAGACATTATTTATTGCATGACTTGATACATACTATTATATACTTGTTGAGTTCTGATAAAAACATAAATTTTATTTGTTTATATCTGTTTTTGTTCCAGATATATATCATTCTGAACGTAATCTAAAAAAAACTGTTTTTTGGGGAAAATCCGCAAGTTTCTATGCTTGTACACTCATATTGTACCGTTGCAGAAATAAATATAATGTTCGTTTTATTAATCAGTTATTTTCACCCCTAAATTTGTAATTAAATTACGAAACTAAAAGATAATTTGAGTTCTGTGAAGTTAAATTTTACAACTTTTGTGGGGTTCGGTATTGTGCAGAATGATTCCCGGTTGAGTAGGGATTCTCAAACATTTGTCGCTAAATAAACGTTTTCATTTATATCAACTTTTTTAACAGTTATTGCGGTTTGATAAGGACACTGGTGGTCATTGAAATTGCATTAACATTAAAGCAAATTTAATGCTTATTCCAAAAAAGTCATGTTGAAAAATAATGTTTACTAGCAGAGACAATTGGAGTTCTTCTACAAAAAACATGGTTTTCCGAAAAAAAACTTTAGAATGGCAAATGTCTGAAACTGAAACAGATTGACATACGTTAGGAGCATTTAACAAAATGTTTGTTCTAATTTCGCTCTCTTGAGTATTATCATTTACCACCTGTATATACCCCTGTATATATTTTACATATAAACAGTTTCCCCCCTAAAAAAGTCCGTCACGTAGGAGCTGCATAACTAAGCACTTTCCTCAGAATTTGGGTAGTGTAGACTGCTTTCCAGAACAATTAGCTTAAAATATCCTACATAAATAAAATAAAAACATGAATAGTTCTCTTTTAATTTTGTAATGAGTAACTGATAAATTATTAATTTGCTTCCAGAGTTATGTTTACACATGGTACCTACTACACTACGTAATAAATACAAAAAAACCTCATATTATCGTATTTTGATCTAACGCAGGAACCGGATACAGTCCCTCTAGCGCTCCTTGCGGCGCCTTTGTGAAACTATGTCTGGCTGGCTTTTCTATTGAAGTATATTAAAAAGTAAACCCCCCTTTCCGATTGACCGATTCAGTTCATTTTTACAACACTTCTTTCTCATGAGTTACCCACGACGTATACCGCGTTTCGTTACAATACAGCAGAAATTACGACTGGTATGAGTATATTAGGAATTTGGGTCCGCCCCCCCCCTTTTAATGAACCGATTTAGTTTATTTTTACAACACATATTTACCTGTAGATTACCACTACGAATACCGAGTTTCGTCGAAATATACCAAAAATCACGGTTGGTAGTGGCGAATTGGTATTGTGGGTCTGGAGTAAACCCCCCCCCCTCCTAATGAACCGATTTAGTTTATTTTTACAACACATATTTACCTGTGGATTACCACTATGAATACCGAGTTTCGTCGAAATACACCTAAAATCACGGCTACTAGTGGCGAATTGGTATTGTCGGTCCGGAGTAAACCCCCCTCCGTATGAACCGATTTAGTTTATTTTTATGTCTCACTTTTCTCTCTATATTACCAGTACGAATACCATGTTTCGTTGAAATATAACAAATATTACGGCTGAAATGGTCAAATTAGTGTTTTGGGTTCGGGGTAAACCCCCCCCCCCCCCTCTTCCGGTGGACCGATATTGGTGGTTAACGAACTCGTTCAATCGTTTGCTAATTGAATGCTGTATACCAAGTTTCGTGACGAAAAAACAAAAACTCTGGCCGCTATCGTGTTAACAGACATATATATATATATATATATATATATATATATATATATATATATATATATATATATATATATAAATTTTAACGGGGGTCATTTTCGGTGTCTACTAGGTAGGATCGATAAAGATTTGAAGACATTTTTCAAAAATTCCGTCATGAGTCCAACCTCAATAGCTACTTTCCTTCGGAGGAAAGAGCTAAAAACTAGAGCGGAATGCGCCTTTCAAGTAGTGGCTAATTCATATTCCAAAAGAACTACAAAGCTTCATTATCTTTCTAAATCCGTTTCCTGAGAAATGGCAGACATTATTCTTAGGAGCAAGGAGAAATTGGAGAAATAGCGAACCGTAGAAACTAGACAAATTATGTTTGTTCCTCAGAAAAACCTTGCCTCGTTTACAAATTACTTCTATACTTCATTCATGAGCTTATTACAAAGTTATTACTTCTAGGTTAAGCTGGAGTATCATTTTTTTATTTTGTTTTTGTTTTCGGTTCATCGACTGCTGAGGTCATTAGTACCAGACCAGAAGTATTAGTCGATTTCTTTTTTGCTTAAATAATTATTTATAAATCGATACAATCACTATTTGTCTTGTAGAAAACAAACATGTACAACACAAGTTATTTATGAAAATGAATCTACTATTTACCTAAGGATTTTACAACAATAATGACTTATTACACACTATTTCCTTTACCTGACCTCACAAAGCCTTTCCTACAACTATAACAGCCATATTAATATCAAAACTAATATAGAACATAACATAGAATAATAATTAACAAAAAGTGTATCTGGTATTCGGAACAGATTGTTGTATTCTTTTAAATAAATTAATAAATTTAAAAAAAAAAAAAAAAAAATCAAAACTAATAGAAGAGCTAAGGTAATCGATTGTTTTCAAGTAAAAAATATTCACTCACATAACAAGCACATTTCAATGTACTGGCTGCCACCCAGGTCATGAAATCTTAGGAAGAAAAAAAGTCCGACTCGCAGGAACTGCATCATCTTAGCGCGGTTCCTGTTCATATCCCTATTGTCATTTGAAAAGCTTAGAATAGAAACAGATAATATTTTTCCCATGAAGATTAGATAGTTAGCCGTCGAGGTGATAAGTAAAGATGGAATGGTGGGGATTCGGCTAAAGAAACCTCAATAAGATTTTTGTTAAAAAATCTATATTTAGGACGTTTCGGCTACTCATTGGTAGCCTTTGTCAGCTAAAATGACAAGAAAAACAGAAATTAATAAAGAAACAAAAAAAAAGTTTATAATTGAGATAAGTAACAGAACTATAAATACAATTAACTTATTATAAAAGAACAAATTCGTCTTAAATTCTTAGAATGAGTAGAATGAAAATCAATAGAAACATAACAGAAAAAGAAGAAAAAAAGGCTATTTTACTGAAGTTTATATAAGTAAATAGGTGCTAATAGTAACATTAATTGATTTTACAAAGAAATAAGAAACTACATACCAATGAAAACTATATTAGCTAATAGTAACATTAATTAATTTGACAAAGAAATAAGATACTACATACCAATGGAAATGCCGGGAGGCAGAGGAAGACCAAGGTTGACAGTTAAGTAACCATTGTGGATAATATTTTCCTCGGCCTTTGTTCAAAGGGTTTTATGGCTTTACCTGGTCGGGTCCGCCAGACCCTAGAATCGTCTTCTACCGACGTTTCAATGAATTGGAAAATATTAACATTTTTCACATATTCCTGTGTTCTTTTACTATAGTAATAATTCTACAAATAAAATCAATTAAAAAATAAAATAAAAAAACCAACAGCATGAAGGCAATTGGAAATATTCAAAAGACGTCATCGAACCTCTTTCTCTTGGCAAGCTATATTTCTAACAATGAATTATTTTGGAACGGAAGTTGGAAAGGTAACGAAAAGCTCGGTCTACTCATTGATATCCCCAGCGCGTGATCGAAAATGACACCTAAGAGCTGCTGACGTCACGGGCTGGTAGCGCTGTGCACACTAAGCGAAGTGGGAACGGAAGTTGGGAAGGTAACGAAAAGCTAGGAGTACTCATTGAAATTCCCAAGGCGTGATCGAAAATGACACCTAAGAGCTGCTGACGTCACGGGCTGGTAGCGCTGTGCACACTAAGCGAAGTGGGAACGGAAGTTGGGAAGGTAACGAAAAGCTCGGCCTACTCATTGAAATCCCCAGCGCGTGATCGAAAAAAAAATGTTCACTGTTCATCTCGTAAATACATGCGACAATCTGAAGGTTAACGCCGGACTATTTACAGGTTTCCACCCTTTTTGAGCATCCATGGCCGAGCAGAAATGGCATCGGGGTCAACACCGCTCAAAAATACACGGAATCGGAGCTCGAATCCCTTACGACAGGGGTCTCCAAACTTTCCAGCCTTAGGGCCATACTGATTACTCCAGTAGGTTCCGAGGGCCAAAACCATATTGGTACTACTTATTTGTGTGAGAAGACCTTCTCCAAAATGAAGTACACAAAAAATGTTTACAGTTCTAAATTAACTGATGAGCATCTTAAATCTCTTTTAATAATTGGTACAAGTAAAATTAGTCCACAACTACAAACTATTGTCAGTGGAAAATCTCAATTACATAAATCTCATTAGTATTTCACATGTCATTATGCTTGTTATAAGTTATGTTTTTATTTAAAATGTATAAAATGTTAGTTGGATTCATTTCAATAATTTGTTAATTATTATATACTGAAGTTAAATTTTCTGCATATTATACATGTCTTTACTCATTACAATTCTGTGTTTCTTTATCCAACTTATCACAAAAACAATAACAATAAGCCTACAACAATGTTATGAGTAGTTAGCTCATAAAAAAAGGAGTTTTCAAGTATGCTAGCTCTCCGCGGGCCGGACAAAATCTGTCCGCGGGCCGGATGTGGCCCTCGGGCCGTAGTTTGGAGACCCCTGCCTTACGAGGTTCCTGCGTTATTTCTGTATCCCGTTCCTTTTATTATTCATCAAGATCAATTGTCGAAAATAAGAAGGTTTTGTGAATTTATTACGTAGTGGAGTACCACGCATACACAAAACTCTGGAAGGAAATTAATAATTGAAACAGTTGCTCATTCAAAATGTAAAAGATCAGAACTATTTATGTTTTCATTTTATTTATTTATGTTATTTTAAGGAAATTATTCAGGAATGCAGGCTACACTACCCAAATTTTGAGTAAAGTGCTTAGTAATGCTCCTGCAAGACGGAAGGTTTTGGTTTTATTGTGTGGCATATTTTCTCGATGATAATTAAAAACCGGACTAGTTGTAGTTTTCCATCCTTTATGAGCATCCATGGCTAGTGAGAAATGCTATCACCTCAAAAAACTCGACAAGATACAAGCGAGATTCGAACTCACGACTAAAAGTAGTAAAACTAGGAAACCAGACACTCTAGCGACTCTCCACATTTGCTGAGTGTGTATGGCTCATGCAACTCCTGCGTGGAGGATATATCCCTTCTTACTCAATTCTTGTGAACTTTTTTTTTTTTTTTGAGGCCCTTAAATATAATCCAGTATAAATTCCCCCCCCCCAAAACGGCCATCATAACCTTCCCTAATACAGAAATCCCCCTACTCAACCCCTAATACTTTTAATGAGTCTAGATCTCTTTATCCGCGGTCCTCTCCCTGCCCTTCTCACCCCCCCCCCCCCCCCCCGGTAATTCTCGGCGAATGACTCTTTCATAGTAATTAGTTCAGGCTTCAAAGCAGAGATTCATTATGCACCTTGCTTTTTTCGGATCTTTAAATATGAACAGCCGTCCGGAAGTAGGTGCTCGGCGGCCCTTTGGTCCGATCAAAAAGGAAAATAATGAGTGCTTTAAGTTTTTAGAGAATAAATGGGACTTTATAGAAAAACTCCCTCTAAACAGGAGATGCGCAAACTAAGCTCATTTATCAGGCAATGATTAAAAAGAATAAATGGGACTTTATAGAAAAACTCCCTCTAAACAGGAGATGCTCAAACTAAGCTCATTTATCAGGCAATGATTAAAAAGAATAAATGGGACTTTATAGAAAAACTCCCTCTAAACAGGAGATGCGCAAACTAAGCTCATTTATCAGGCAATGATTAAAAAGAATAAATGGGACTTTATAGAAAAACTCCCTCTAAACAGGAGATGCGCAAACTAAGCTCATTTATCAGGCAATGATTAAAAAGAATAAATGGGACTTTATAGAAAAACTCCCTCTAAACAGGAGATGCTCAAACTAAGCTCATTTATCAGGCAATGATTAAAAAGAATAAATGGGACTTTATAGAAAAACTCCCTCTAAACAGGAGATGCGCAAACTAAGCTCATTTATCAGGCAATGATTAAAAAGAATAAATGGGACTTTATAGAAAAACTCCCTCTAAACAGGAGATGCGCAAACTAAGCTCATTTATCAGGCAATGATTAAAAAGAATAAATGGGACTTTATAGAAAAACTCCCTCTAAACAGGAGATGCGCAAACTAAGCTCATTTATCAGGCAATGATTAAAAAGAATAAATGGGACTTTATAGAAAAACTCCCTCTAAACAGGAGATGCTCAAACTAAGCTCATTTATCAGGCAATGATTAAAAAGAATAAATGGGACTTTATAGAAAAACTCCCTCTAAACAGGAGATGCGCAAACTAAGCTCATTTATCAGGCAATGATTAAAAAGAATAAATGGGACTTTATAGAAAAACTCCCTCTAAACAGGAGATGCGCAAACTAAGCTCATTTATCAGGCAATGATTAAAAAGAATAAATGGGACTTTATAGAAAAACTCCCTCTAAACAGGAGATGCTCAAACTAAGCTCATTTATCAGGCAATGATTAAAAAGAATAAATGGGACTTTATAGAAAAACTCCCTCTAAACAGGAGATGCGCAAACTAAGCTCATTTATCAGGCAATGATTAAAAAGAATATAAAAGATTTTTCCCTTTTATAATTTTTTTTTCCAAAACTTTGTTTATAATGATACTAATAATAATAATTTATACTAACATTGTTTAAATACCAATTTTAATTTGTTTACTGTGTGAGAAATACCCCATGTAATTTATGGATGAAGGTTGGAATTATTTGGCATACAGCATGAACCATGTATGTATATATAACACTTTTGAAATTATCATGGATATATAATTTTTTTCTTTAAATATAAAAATGGTTTTTAGTTAATCTTAGAATAACCTAATTATATATAATATTATAATTACATTTTGTATATGTATAGTTCACGGTAATTTCGGATTATGAGCTTACAGCTATAATAATAATATCTGTCAATTCTAAAATTATAAACAGGCAATGTGTCTAGCCTTACAGCGACCCGGGCTTTGCCAAGTCTATATAATTAACACCGCCGGACACTCTATTTATAAAAAAGTTAAATTACTCAATCCATCATAACAAATGTTTATACTTTATAATTAATGGTATAAATCAAAGATACGTAGAAATACATGCGGAAAGTTGACTACATTCCGTTGCACATAGAGACAATAATACATTTGAGTAAGGGTTAATTGGTGTTCTTAATGTATAAAACGGAAAGATATGAAAAAAGAGTGTGATTATGTGAAATTTAGTGTAAATTTCCTTGTATTTTATTTTCTTATTCAAGTTCATAACGTATACTGTGATGATTTTCAATCGTTTCGGTTTGCCCATTATTCTTATATTACGCATTATTTCATGCAATATAAATTGTTATAAATAAACTGTTAGATTTGAGAGAATTTGTAGTTTTGTTTCTGTGTAATAGTGTTTATGATAAACAAGATACATTGTTGTACTAGAGACAATATGAAGGTAGAAGAGTAGGAGAAATGTATGAAATAATAGGGGATAATGTGATACCTTGCGAGACCCCTAATTTCAGACAATGCTGGGCCAATATGGAGCCTCACCTCTGATGGAATTGGCCTTGTTCGAGAAAAGTATGCTCATTTCTTCTTTCTTCTTTCTTCATGGGTTTCTTATTAGAAGGAAAAAAGAGATTGGACCTTCTTTCCTTCCTTTTCCTCACGCTGTTTCTTCAATCTTTTTTCGCACTTGTGTTTCTTCAGCCTTTGCCGTCTACTTCCATCAGAAGCCAATCCACTAAGGGGACAAAGTATGGAAGGACATTCACCGACAACAATGTTCTCTCTTCTTAGCTGGGATAAAAGTAAATTAAAAGCAACAATTTTCACAGAGTCAATCTTAATTTCATCGCTTAAAAATGAATAATTGGGAATTTAAAATTTGAAATGGAAGCGTTGATCGGTAAAATTGCGAAAGGTTGTTGGGGGTTTGTTCGAGTAATACAATTTTTTTTTTTAAAAATGAGTTATATTTGCTGATTTCTGGCGTGAGTTTTAAGATTTCATTAGAGCTATAAACAGACTGACAAGGGGAGTGTACAATGGTGGGGTCCCCGATCTGGTCCATTTTTTCTGGTGTTTCTGCATTGAAAAATAGGCAACACGTGCACAAGCGTTCGGTCCAATGCGCCTTAGGAGCTGAGAAATAAAATAAAATAGGTTGAAAGTGCTTTATTTTTAGCGCGGTTCCTCCCTCCCTCCATAGGGAATGGTCCCGCTTATAAGGTTGACCTCATGACGCAATCCGGAAGTCCCGACTAGAAAATTTTCCGTTTCAGAACCCCTAGAGAACGAAAATAACGGTGGTTCAAATTTATATATATTGTGAGGAAAAGTATGGAAAATGGGATATATATATATATATATATATATATATATATATATATATATATATATATTTCTGTTCGCGGTCTAGCACCTCGAATAATGGTCCGATTTTGATGAAATTTGGAACAAAAATCTTTCGTCTAATTTGAAAGGTCAAATTCGCTAACCAAGCAGAATCCGCCCACCGGAACATGGGTTTCGGAGCGAAATTCGCACGAAAAAAATCGTTGCGCTTACTTCATATGCTTGCAAGTTCTCGTATTATAGGCTTCTTGGTCTAGAAAAACTAATGAAACCATTTTTAAGGCGATATCTTCAACCGTTTTCAAGAAAATTGGAAAAATATTTGTGTAATAACGTTTTTGGTTTGGGTACTTAGAATCATAGGATTCAGTTGAAACATTTCCTGCATGTTCGAATTCGATCAAAACTAATATGTTGAAATTTTGTTTACGTTTGGAGTTAAGGAAGGAGCACAATAAAATATTTTATTAACAGACATGAAAAGTTTTGGGAACTTCGTATACTTTCCTTTATATCTCGAAAACTTACTAAATGTTCTAAAAAAAGGTTCTGAAGAAAGTTTTGATTAGGCGATGTCAATCGGAGAAATAAGTGCTTAAAACTTTAAAGTTATTGATTTTGTTTATTCGAACGGTTCTTATTGTCTGTTTTTATTCGTTGTTATTTGTTAATTGCTTATAGTTGGATAATGTATTTGACAATAAAGCAGGTTAAGTAAAATAAGAAAAACAATCTATTGTTAGAAATGTAGCTTTCCAAGAGAGAGATTCGAAGACCTTATGACTATTTTCAACTGCCAATCTGGGGTTGGCCGACCCATCCAGGTAAGATCATAAATCAAGACCTTTCAAGAAAGGTGGAACCAAAATAATAACTGTTTCTATTTTAATCTTTCCAAATGAGATTAGGGATAAGAACGGAACCGCGCTAAGATTATGCAGTTTCTGCGAGTCGGACTTTTTTTTATATCGAGTTTAGAAAATGATATGGACATGATTCTTCCACCAATTCATTTGTTTTATAGATTAGAATAAAGGAAAAATATAATCGTTAAACAATAATTTAATATCGTCAAATAAATTCAAAAATATGCTCACGTTACACCAAAAATAATATCAGATTTAAAATCAGCACCCCAAGAAACCCTAAGCCCACTATATATATATATATGTGTGTGTGTGTGTGTGTATAAGGCATAAGCGGACGTGGAGAGAGGGAGAAAATGCGCTAAAAAAGAACTTATGTGTATATATATATATATATATATATATATATATATATATATATATATATACATATGTAGATATAAATATAAGTAGTTGAACAGAAAAAATGGTGTAGTTTATGGACCCCCTGCAATAAAGGGATATAAAAAAGGTGGAAAATATATATCCGTTCATCTTTGGGAAGAATTAATACATATTTAATTAATCTTTCGTGGTCAAAATTAATTATTCATTTTATGAAGTTCTCATTTTTATATCGGAAAGGGTTTGTGTCAATTAGGGAAAATAATGATTGTAAAGGAATTCAATGAATTGAAAATACAATATTATAGAAAAGAAATTAAAACGGAGAGTAAAAATACTTCGAGTGATTCATTAGTATGGAATTGAGGGCAAATCTCGTTAATATTTCAAATTAATTATCGGCCATCATATTTATCGCTCTGGTTATCTATTCTTTTTTTTTTTTTTTCTGTTTAATCTTAAAGAAAGTACAACTCACAGGAACTGCGTTATCTTAGCAAGTTTCCGTTATTTTAATTATTTATTTTTTTACGGCGCATCGACATCTCGGTCATCAGCCCCGACATCCAAGGGGCAGCGAGGAATTTTCTCAAGGAGCCGTGAGATGAAAAAATTCCTACCTCCGGTGGGGATCGAACCCACCATCTCCCGCTTTAGAATCTAAGGCGCTAGCCACTAGACCACGGGAAACCCCGTTTCCGTTAATATTCCCAGGTAACGAGCATTTATTGATAGGAGGTCTCAAGAGAACTAAGATTTTAAGAGCAACAGCCGGAAACTGATTGTGTCCTAAGCGGACATTACTCCGTCGTCTTTCTCATGGAATCGCTCACTATAACCAATACGTTTCTCATTTTCTTACCTTGTTTTACTGAACTACTCATTTAACTGACAAATACAAATTAAAACAAAACGAGAAAAAAAAATGATGTAAAAATAGGCAAAACCCCGTTCAAAAGAACAAAACTAAAAGAACAATTTCGAAACATTTATTTCTCCCTTTGACAGCGCTCCCTTCGGGGTTTGAGGGTTTTGCTTCCAATGGAAGGAGGGAGGAACCGCGCTAAAAGGTATCAATCTAAAACTGTTCGTCACTCAAGACCAGAAAAATGGTCGGTTTACGTTATATTCCCAAAAATTATACAAAAATAACCAACTAAACCTATCTACTAACTATATATATATATATATATATATATATATATATACATATATATTCACGTCTCTGTCTGTTTATCCGTTTCTTCCTTCTAGAAATCCACACCGTTTGACCAAACTTGGCACACAGGTAGGTCTTAATACAGGGAGTGTCATAGGCTAGGTCAAAATTGTTTAGGACTCACAGTTCGGAGGTCACGGGTTCGAAACTTTGAACCCGAACAGTTACAGATTTTTGTTATTATATTTTAATATTACTTATTTGGTTTTTAATTTATATTGGCTTTTCTAGATGCAAAACGTAGGTGTAGCATGGCACGCCGGGTAACGGCTAGTACGAAATAAAAACAAATATAGGTGCTCAATTACATTTAATGAACCGTTATTCAATAAATACCTTATTCTATTTACACATGACAATTTTTGGAAAGTTTTTCTACAGGATACCACCATTAGGCAGGATAGGGTATTTTTTTCCAGATAAAAAATGACGAATTTGCTCATACGGCCGTACTTTTTTTATATTGCAACGAAACTCGCTATACGTCTTAAGTAAGGGGGGCGTTTCTCGGATCAACGGGCGTTTCTCGGATCAAAACTAAATAAAAATTAATTATTAAGTCAGGTGTTCATTACAAATGTAAAATACGATAACGGTTTGAAAAAATGATTCAGGAATACGACGTAAACTAACACCTTTCTGAAGATTGTACTGAGAAATGCAGCTCTCGCGTGACGTATTTTTATTTTTGTTTTAATAAAAAATAAATTATATTTGCTTTATAACTGGAAACGAATGGAGGAGCAGTACTGTTAACTAGAATCACCAGTTTCTCAAATTCTACCTCTCTTACATATCTTCTCAATAAAATAATTCTAGAAAGCCATGTTCCTCCATGCGAGTGTTGTACTGAGCGTTAAACATGAGTCATTTTTGTGAGGCAAGTTTTTCTTTTATTCTAGCCCTGTCCTTAATTATGAAAAAGCGTTGTCAGTTGTAAAGTTAGCGTAATCTAATACTTTGACAATTATTAGTTTCGAAATACATCAAACTTCTCGCTAAAACACTTATTACGTCCGAATTTTTTTCAAAACTTTGATGAAACTTCATTCAAAAAAAAAAAACTTTCGCAAAGAAAAATTTCTAGCTCGGCAACATTTAACAGAATTTAAACAAGGCCAATGCCCCATATTTTTACCTTAGGCCGAAACAAAGTTAGTAATACTTTAAAAGTAAATGAGTTCTTATCAAAGTTATGGAGATAAAAACTTGATAATACAATGTAATCCGAAAGATGGCGTCTTTAAAAACTTCTACATCAGTTGTTGTGAGATTAAGGTTGAAAAGTTTCTTGAGAAGGTCCTTTTACCCCCACTACACCTCCTTCCCCCACTCTTGCTCCTTCCTCCTCCCACTCCATCTCCTTTGTCCTCCTTTTCCCTTGTGTAAGGCTTACAAGGAGAATGTCGGCATTATTCCTAAGGAAAACTGAAACCAATTCCATAAAGTATTGCCTTACTCTCAGTGTTGTCTGAGACAATGCTAGTGAAGTTCAAGAGACTTACAAACAGAAGTAATACTCTGTTTGAAAAGACATATTGTTTGTAGAGAACTTTTTAAGTGCTCTCGTCACTCCAAGTAAAAAGCGTAGCTATTTTATTCACAATTGATCTTGTAAATATCATGGAACCGGACTCACATATCATAAAACATTCCAACTTCCATGTCCTCTCAAAAAATCATAACAGTCTTCTTAATACTGCTAAGCTTTCAAAGGAAATGAAACTCTTATAATATCAAAGAAAATGAAGTATGCAACCACATTTAGTATACACAACCAGGACTAAACGGACGGATTTCCTACTAAACCATCAACCCAGAAACTGCAGGGAACTGTAAAGTCAGGGTTCCAGCAGGTGGATTCGGCCACTTGACCATTTAAATTAGACAACTTAGTTTTGTCCCAAATTTAATCAAAATCGAACCATTTTAAGAGAGGACAATAATATATATATATATATATATATATATATATATATATATATATATATATATATATATATATACTTATAAAAATTTGAACTACCATTATTTTAGTCATTTATGGGTTCTGAAACGGGAACTTTTCTTGTCGGCACATCCGGATTGCGTCATGAGGTCAATCTTATAAGCGGGTTCGTCTCGATTAGAAACAGAACACTCTCTTAAACACAGAATACTGTAAACCCTGTCCATCATAACATTGCACGATTTCACCTATAGGTCGGCCGCAAACAAAAGAACAAGGCAGTGCGCACGCGCTGCCTCTAACCCTCCTTCGCTAATCCCCACAAAACCTTCATTTCCTCTCTTCAACTTGGAGAGTCGTGTCCACTTACAAACCCACTGTACGTCGGGTTCGTGGGCTGGTAGCGAGTGGTGGGGAAAGAGTTACTTCCCCTCCGGCCACGCCCCACCTAGTTCTTTTGACTGCGGTCGCACTATAGTAGTTTTTTTGACCTTAAACCCCCAATACAACCCAACCTCTCTATGGAGGAAGGTCTAATATGTTGTAGCGCGTTTGTGACTGTTTGCGAAGACCACATCCAGTTACTTAGAAGTATCTGTCGTGATTCATGGACGTATATAATGGGGGGGCTGCACCCCCCCCCCCCGAAATTTTTATTTGATCGGTAAAAATTTCATAAAACCCTTAAAAATAAATTAAATAATATCATTTAGTTTATAAAACATATTCTATTTTGGGTGTAATAGCGTTTAAGTTGGCTAAAACTCTTCCAAGATCTAAATTGTTAGTATTCCATACACCGGAAATGGTTCAGCCCCCCCCCCCGAAATTTTTCCAGCCCCCTCCGAACTTATTTTCTATACACGCCCATGTCGTGATTTCGGTACTTACGGATTAGCTTACAGGTTCTTTGCAGGTTATCTATTACTTCTTTGCAGGCTATCTAAGGTCAGAAACCATAGTGTATAAATATAGTAATCAAAAGTTAATATAGTAATGAAAAGTATTTAAAATCACAATAATTTTTTGACTACTATATTTATTTAATGTGGTTTCTAACTAACTCTTAGATAACTTGTATTTGTAAGTAATACTTTTAGGCTTGTAAAGCATAAAAGAAAATAAGCAGAATATATTTCATCAAGCAATATTTTATAATAAAAAGGTGAATATTATAAAAATCTATGGTAATTGTGAAGTTAGGTGCCTCCTCACCGATTTTTTTTTTGTCCGTCGGTTCTATAAAATATTTATATTTTATATTTATTTCGCATTATGGGCGTACGTGCTATGCATTTCCTTTTGCTACGCTCGCTTAAAAAGATATCAAAACTCTAGTCAATCCAAACCGCTAAAATTAATAGAATTCTATTAATTGTATCGAGTTGGATTGACTTGAGTGTTGAAGGGTACTTTTCTATCAGCAACAACCAATAGAATTGCCCATAGGA
The DNA here is from genome assembly GCA_946811695.1 of Gonocerus acuteangulatus. Taxonomy (NCBI): domain Eukaryota; kingdom Metazoa; phylum Arthropoda; class Insecta; order Hemiptera; family Coreidae; genus Gonocerus; species Gonocerus acuteangulatus. The sequence continues at coordinate 91,496,889 of OX328126.1, forward strand.
ATTGCCAATAGAAAAGCTAATGAGTTATGCGCGCGCGCTGAATCACTGTTATAATCACTACAGATACTTCACAAGTAACTGGATGTGGTCTTCGCTAACAGACCCACGCCTTTTCTCAACACCCTCTATAGATGAAAAGAGTATACGGCGATGCATCAGATACCAACTGGAAAAGGTTTTTTTATCATTTCAGTAAATTAAGACATTAAGGCAGTAAATAGAAAAACATTCATTTGGATGGGAGAATGTTTGAAAAAAGAGCGCTTGAGCTTGATCTGATGATAGGGATGGGCGATAGTTGGTAGTTACTATCGATATATCGATTCTCGGTAGTTACTATCGATATATCGTTAGTTCATTACTATTGTTAGTAGCTATCGATATTCATGAACTATCGATATTTGTTTACATTTTTCTAGAATTGAAGCTCTCAGCATCTGGAGGGCTGTGGTAATAAATACTGACAAGTCTGGTGAATTAAATACTGAAAAATAACCGTCTGGTGAATACAACCAACTACATAATGTAGCCAGAAAATACCTTTGTATTCCAGGCTCGTCTGTAGCCTTAGAACGTGTATTTTCAGCCGCCGGAAAAATCGTTTCTGAGCTGCGGAACAGACTGAGCCAAGAAAAGTGGAAATGTTGGTCTTCCTTTCTGGTAATATGTGGCTCAAGGAGAAAAACTAAAACAGTTTAAAAGAATTACACTTTTTTGTGCCTCTTGATATTTTTTTTCTTTGTAAATGCTTTTTTATAAATTTAATAAATTAGTTTTTTGTTTTAAACATTTGTCCAATCTTATAAATATACCTAATCCTGCAAGTAATAGAAAATTCAAGTCAATAACTTTAAATTCTTCATTGGACAGGTATGTAAGGAATGTGGAAAGCCATTATCGATAGTATCGATATTTTTATCCGATAGCATCGGCCTATCGATAGTGCTGAACTATCGACTATCGCCCATCCCTATCTGATGATAGAAAACATATCATTCAGAAAGAATGAAACAATTTCGGACACAAAGAAAATTAAACTTTCCAAGAAAGCGTTGATTTTACTTCGCGTGGTGTCCTGTCTTGTATTCTAAGCTTTCTAAATCTAAATTAACCCTGGAACACTAACCTGCGTCATATTGACGCAGGTTAGTGTAATAAATTGTTGATGCACTGTTAGTAATATGAGCATTAAGTCTACGTCACTCTGAAGTATTTACTACCTATACTTCAGAGTGACGTAGCCTTAATGCTCATATTAAAAACTCTTTATAAATTGCACCGATTTGACACAGAGTTAGTAACGAGCACCTAAAATATAATTACACCATTAATTAAATATGTAAGTGATTGCAAATTACACATTGCTAACACAGTAATTATTTTAAAAGTCGAGAAGGCATTGGGATATTATATTATGTATTATTATTATTATTATTCCAGTTATTATATCTTGTGAAAGGCCATAGGCATATATAAGGGGGGCTGAGGGTGCTGCAGCCCCCCCCCCCGAAATTTTTATTCATCGGTAAAAATGTGTCATAAAACCTTTAAAAATAAGTAAAATAAGGAAGCGTTGATCGTCGGGGTTTCGGTCAGTGTTCTTATTCAATAAAAACAAATTTTATTTGCTAAAATGTATATTTATTGCCGCCAACGTTTCGGCGTGCTATACAAGCCATCTTCAGGGCTGGAAAAACACATATGGTATAACAATGGTAAGGACAAAAAAAAAAAAAAAAAAAAAAAAAAAAAGCCTAGAAACATTAACATAAATATGAGTACCTATATGCTTGAAAATATAAATTTAAATATATATATATATATATGTATATATATATATATATATATATATGTATATATATATATGTGTATATATATATATATGTATATATATATATATATATATATGTATATATATATATATATATATATATATATATGTATATATATATATATACATATATATATGTATATATATATATATAGTATAATAATAGCAATATAAATAAATATACATGTATATGGTATCCAAGAGAATATTTAGTATTCTCTTGGATACCATATACATGTATATTTATTTATATTGCTATTATTATACTATATATATATACATATACTTATATATACATATATTTATATATACATATATTTATATATACATATATATATATATATATATATATATAAATTTATATTTATATTTTCAAGCATATAGGTACTCATATTTATGTTAATGTTTCTAGGCTTTTTTTTTTTTTTTTTTTTTTTTTTTTTTTTTTTTTTTTTTTTTTTTTTTTTTTTGTCTTTTTGTCCTTACCATTGTTATACCATATATGTTTTTACAGCCCTGAAGATGGCTTGTATAGCAAGCCGAAACGTTGGCGGCAATAAATATACATTTTAGCAAATAAAATGTGTTTTATTGAATAAGAACACTGATCGAAACCCCGACGATCAACGCTTCCTACTTCCGAACGGTCGACCATATCTTCTCAATAAGTAAAATAAGATTACTTAGTTAATAAAAAATATTTTATTTTGGGTGTAAGCGTTTTAGTTGGTTAAAACTATTCCAAGTTTTAAAATTTAAGTATTCCATACCCCGGAAATGGTACCAGCTCCCCTGCCCGAAATTTTCCCAGCCCCCCACCTCGAAATAATTTTTTATATACGCCCATGTGAAAGGCATATCCTTTCTTTGACCAGCTTTTAATACTATCTTGATTTTTTTTTTTTTGTTAAGTTAAACATAAATACTTGTTTCGCCCCTTCAGGTCTTTAGCTAACCAATTCGTGTCATCTACCTTCTTCCATTCCCCATAGAGAGTTCATACTTCGTTCGTTGAAGGCAATATTGAGTTCCGTATATAAGACTATCTGTATTATATATTAATAGACTGTCTATATTATATATTATAAGGCTGCCTATATTATATATGTACAAGTAATATTAATATTTTTTTAAATAAATTTTTTGAAGTGTAATATTTCTTGTCTACATTCATCTTTTCTTCTCTTTCTTCCATATTTTTTCTTGCTCTATGTTTTATGTTTTTAATTTGTATTTTTATGTATTAAATATTGACAAATATTCATTTTTTTAACAACAAATTTCTCCATTATCCCTGATAACCAAGTTCTGAGTCATTTTCCTGTATATACGTCAAATTGATACACAGGTTAGTAATAGTGTAGGAGGAATTAAGGTTAGTGTTCCAGGGTTAAATGGAATCATGCTAAGATGGCGAAGTCCCTGTAAGTTGGGCTATGAAAACACGCCTTATTTCCTGATCTATCTCTAGAGGCTTAGTATTATTGTAGGACCTGAAAGAGGTTAACAGCTGACATGATTTAAGCCCGTGTTAGTATTTGTTGGAGCATCCCTAGTATTTAGAGTCTTCGTGTGTAACATCCTCGATCTGGAAGCCCCTGCGGATGTGAGCTGTAATTCATACCCCAGGGTACAATGAGAGCTCCTCACGCGGATGTTATCAATCATACCTTCCGAGTTAGGCCCTCCGGATTTTTATACCTCTCTCTCTCTTCTTCCTCCTTTACCTCTCTCTATCTCCCTGTTCCTGTACCTCTCATTTCCTTTCATCTACCTCTCTCTCTCTCTCTTTTCCTGTTCCTTGCTCTCCCTTACAGCCCCCAAATTCATCATTATTTCTCTTTCTTCAAAATATTTTGCTCTAACGACCTCTTTCATTACACCACTTCCTCTTCTTTTGCCAGCTTCCTTTAGATATTCAGATGAGACGTTAAGAATACAATCCGCAAGACTACTGCACCTTCAGTAAAGCTGACTAGCATACTCCGTAGCACTATGCCAACTCTAGCACGTAAAGTTCTGTTATCCAAGACACATTCAGGTGAATGTGATTTGGAGTAATGGAACATCCTCGTTTTATCCCTTATTGTGTCACCTCATTCGTTTTATCAGCTTGAAATGACATAGATATTTGTCTGATTCAAAAAGTTAAAGGAAATAGTGTCATAAGAAGTCAAAGAATAGTTCGAATTCGGGTTACAAAATGAGTCGGGTATTTTTGCGAAGAGCACATCCAGTTACCTCTCCAGTTACTTGTGACTTATTAGTAGTGATTACAGCGGTGATTTAGCGCATGCGCATAACTCATTCGCATTTGTACTAGTTGTTGCTGGTAGTAAAGTAACCATTAACACTCAAGGCAATCCAACCCGCAAAAATTAATAGAATTCTATTAATTTTAGCGAGTAGGATTTACTGCAGTTTTGATATTTTCTTGGGCGAACGTAGCGAGCGGAAACGCATAGCAAGTATGCCCCTATAATTAATGCGAAATAAATATAAAATATAAATATGTTATAGAACCACCGGACAAAAAAATCGGTGAGGAGGCCCCATAACTTCATACTTACCATTGTTTTTTTTATAATATTAACCTTTTTATTAATAAATATTGCTTGCTGATTTGGGATATATCTTTTGGTCTATAAACACCGTCGTTTGGGTATTTAATTTCGCCTTAGATAACCTGTGAAGTAGTAATAGATAACCTCCACAGAACCTGCAAGCTAATCAGTAAGCTTGTCAGAAAGTAGAAAACTCACCGTTTAAAATCACGACAGATACTTCAAAAGTAACTGGATGTTCTCTTAGCAAACAGACACAAAGAGTCATATTTTTGGCGGTCTCTGTTTTTCCAATGGCCAACGAAAAGGTATCATTGGTCTTCCTCCATCCCTTAAGAATTCATTGCTGAAGAAAGCGGCTTGCCAAAGACCATACCTAAAAGTTCAAAATATAGTGTTTTTTTTTTTAGACCTTTTTATTTTTTCTTGGGCGAATCCTAAATATGTTTTTGACTTTTTATCATGTCGAGTGGCATCCCCATCTCATAGCGTCAATTTCCTGGCATTCCAATAACTAACCAAACAACGGAGACAACTCCAAGCCGATTTCTATAGCTTGGTGAACTTCCCGAACAACTTCCTATTCGAGCAACATCAATTTGTCTGGGGATGAAGGCTCCTTTAGAACTATTCTGGAGAACGTGTTGCGTCAACAAACAGGTTGTTATTTGTTGCGACGGGTTAGTGTAGCCACCCTTCAGAAGGGGCCACTCCCCCCTGGTCCCAACAAAGCCACAACCTACCCTTGGTCACGGACAGAACTTTAATTGGCTCTCCAAGCTCCGAGTCCTCTACGCCTATAATTTTCCTCCCCTTCTTGCGGTCTGCCCGCTCTCTAGACGACCACACACTCCACCGCTCTCGGTGAAGGACTACCTTATTGATCCGATGAAGTTTTAATGACTTCAACGGAAAATTATTCCATATTCCATTCCATTATTATTATAAATATGTATGTTTTTGTCTTAGAACTGCATGATCCTAACACAGAGATCCAGCGGATCAAAATGTATTTGGCTTTATTAGTACAAGTATGAGTCATGCTTAGACGAATGCCCAACTGATGACACAAACCTAGACACATCACGGACGATATGCATGCAAGGAAGAGCTTGATAAAATCTGACAGGAGAAATTCTTGCAGGGTTTACATAAAGTATCACAAAAATAACGAAGGCTCGCAAAAGGTGTGCATGTAAAGGGGACGGTCCTTGGAATGGTTACCTAATTCTACATGAGTTAATTTTACGGCGGGATGTTGAAGGAATGTCATGTACAGTTGTCGTATGGAATCAGGGAGAACTGATAAAGGAGAAGGTAAAACTCACAGTAATGCCTATTTACACGAGCTTAATATTTACACTTGTCAGCTAAAGAGCCGTCCCTACGTTCAAACAACGTTCTTTTTTCTTTTCTTCTTCTTCTTTTAACGGTGCACTGACGTCTAGGTCATTAGCGCCGATATCCATGGTGCAGCGAGGAATTTTCTCAACAATTGGTGAGATAAGAACATTCCCGCCACCGAGAGGACTTAGCCAATAGACCACGGAGAGACCCAGCGTTCTTATTTAGTGTCAAATGACAAGTACTAGAGCCTTTTCGGGAAAATTGCAATGTCATTTTCAAACATTCCTTATACAAACCTCACTCCTGTCCTAATCGTAAATTTAAGACATTAGAGTATTTTCTGATAAATTTCAATGTCATTTCCAAACATTCCTTATACAAACCTCACTCCTGTCCTAATCGTAAATTTATGACATTAGAGTATTTTCTGATAAATTTCAATGTCATTTCCAAACATTCCTTATACAAACCTCACTCCTGTCCTAATCGTAAATTTATGACATTAGAGTATTTTCTGATAAATTTCAATGTCATTTCCAAACATTCCTTATACAAACCTCACTCCTGTCCTAATCGTAAATTTATGACATTAGAGTATTTTCTGATAAATTTCCATGTCATTTCCAAACATACCATATTACAAACCTCAATGCTGTCCTCGTCTTAAATTCATTGAAGTAGAGGCTTTCTGGGAAAACATTTGTGACATAGAGTATTTTTTTTTGGAGTGGGTAATGTCATTTCATAACATTCCATATGAAAACCTCATACTTGTCTTAAGCGTAAATTGAACTCTCTACGAAGGCAAGAGTAAGGACGAGAGGACTATCTGAAGATGTGCGATTAAGGCTCGAAACATATTGGTTGTAAATAATAATGAAAGCAGTCATAAACACACACACACACACACACACACGCCCACACACACACGCCCACACACACACGCCCACACACACACGCCCACACACACACGCCCACACACACAAACACACACATATATATATATATATATATATATATATATATATATATATATATTTATATATATATTAAAATTATCCTTTCCCCCCTCCCCCAAAAAAGGAAGGAATTCTTAGGTCAGTCTAATTTAAAAGCCCAATTGGTTTGATCCATTCCTCAGACCCTAATAAGTCCTTTATTTATGTCATAATTTTACAACGTTTCGGCCTTCAGGCAATTTTCAATATCTAGAAGGAAAATAGAGTAAGTGTTACATTAAAAATAACCCTCTTATTAAATAATGTATATTAATTTAACCCTATTTGAATTATTCTATACTTTAGTTTACCTTATTTCTAGCAGCATATTTTTTAAAACGGTTAAAACAAAATGGTTTTATAATTTAATTAATTTAGTTTTAATAAAAATAGTTATTTAATAGTTATAAGACAAAAACAATAGAAAATATGAAGGTGTTTTAGTGGTTTAATTTTATTATTTTAATTTAAATTTAAAAATATATTGATTGTTATATATATAATGATAGGTATAGATAAGTTTTTTTAGAAAAGATTCTTGGCAGTGTTGGTGATAAAAGAAAATGGCTGTGATTAAGATTTGGAATGTACCTATAAAATTTTAAGTAACGTTTTAATAATGTAATTATCGTAGAAATGGTATAATTGTTAATAATAATAATATAAAAAGTTTAGTTTTTATGAGAAGAATTGTCAGGATGACAAGGCCTAAACTTAAAAGGTTTTAAAAAAGAGGCTGATAGAAATAAGGTAAACTAAAGTATAAAATAATTGACATAGGGTTAAATTAGTATAAATGATTTAATAAGATGGTTATTTTTTTTTGTAACTTAATTTATTTTCCTTCTAGATATTGAAAATGGCCTGAAGGCCGAAGCGTTGTAAAATGATGATATAAATAAAGGACTTATTAAGGTCTGAGGAATGGATAAAACCAATTGTGCTTTTAATATATACATATATATATATATATATATATATATATATATATATATATATATATATATATATATATATATATATGCGCGTGTGTGTGTGTATAAGCATAATTCTTTAATAAAGACATGGAAGTAGTGTTACATTAATCAGAGATTTATCAGAAGAAAATTAGGCAGTGTTTGATAAAGATAAATATGCATAGACAGTATGGCGGCCATTATTAATTCCTGTTATAATTTATGACAACATTCCTAATTACGAGAGCTATATTACTCCAAACTAGAGGGAGGCCGCGCAATCATCCAATTAAATGTTATTACAGAGGTGTTGAGATCAGTCAGGTGAAGGGATTTGTATATCTGGGTGTAAAATTCACAACCTCTGGATTATTTTTAGATTCGACTAACTATGCTGTTTCAAAATTTAAATCGGCATGTGGCTCGGTATTTAAAATTTTAACTAGAGCAAAATCCAATCACTGGCACACAACCCAGAAAATATTCCAAGCACTGACTAAATCAGTTCTATTATATGGAGCTGAAATATGGGGTCTGAGATTTCTAGATCATGTAGAACGGGCAGAAACCAATTTCTACAAAAGGCTATTTGACCTCATCAAAACAACTCCTAGTCACATTGTAAGGTTAGAAACTGGATCCGACTATGCAAGTAGCCAGGTCATTAAAGCTGCTGTGTCTTGGTTAGTAAAACTACTTAGAATGGAGGGCGACAGGCTACCCAGGCTCTGCTATAACAGGCTCTATTTACTAGATCAAGAATCATCAAATAAATCTAAGTACAACTGGGTAACCCAAATTAAACAAATCTTTAACGGTGATTTTCAAAATATCTGGTTAACCCAAAATTCAAATATTATTGAGAACAATCTAAACGCGATAACAACTAAATACAAAGACAATCTAATAAAAAATGATTTGTCTAAAAAACAAAACTCAAACTTTAGCTGTTTCTATAAAAATCTTTCAATAATTCCCGGTGTTCCTCAAAACTATTTACTACTAGACTTACCATTTCCCATTCTCAAAATAATTATCCAATTCAGAACATGCAGTAAATATGCCATCAGATTCTCCTCCAAGTCCATCAAATACACCATCAACCCTAGACTCTTGTGCACTCTATGTAATAATACAGCTGAAGAAACCATATACCACATCCTACTCTACTGTCCTGCTTATGACAACATCCGACAACCATTATTCCCATCTACCATTCCACCCGCTGAAGAGAATACATTTCTTGCAATTCTCAATAGTAATAGCAAAGAAACGTTTGTCAGATTTGTCAGCTATATTTTGAAGATATTAAAACTAAGGTCAGAAATTCTGAAAGATTAAAATGTAAATAAAGAATAATTTAGTAATAATTGTAGTATAATAAATAAAAAAACTATTACTATTAAATATTATTTAATTTAAATAAGAGCTAAGAAGAGATATATATTTTATTTTAATTACTTCATGAATAATGTTTTTTTTTTTTTTTTTTTTTTTTTTTTTTTTTTTTTTTTTATTTCACATAATTATATTTAAGAAAAGAAATTATATTTAAGAATAATTATATTATATAAGAAAAGAACTTACATTGTGTTAATGTTTTATATTAGTGTTTTATTTTTGTAACCTCACCTATGAATAATTTAATATTACTAACGTAGTAACTAACGGAATTATATAAGTGCTATGAGTTGTAACTCAAAAGCAAATAAATAAATTGAATTGAAAAATTATATTACTCCAAACTTCATTCAATGATTATTCAAAAGAGTTATCTTTATATTTTACTACTCAATGACTTAAACGTAATGTTTTGGTCATTAGACGAAATATTTTATGATATTGAGATTTAATGTTATAAATTATAATAAATTGTATTAATTTAATCATCGATTTATAATTTTTCTCTACTTTGGAATTTGTGGATTTCAGCTATTTGACCTCTGACCGTCTTACATTGGTTCCTGAATTCCTGGAAATACAAAATAAAATTTATGAATGTTTTTTTTTACTGCTAATGGGATGTCTTACATAAAAAGGAGATGACAATGAAAAATGTATCAGGATCGATAAGCATGGAGGTATTAATGTAGTTGAAAAGAGCAACAGCGTGTTGATGTCAAATATTCTACGGTGGCCTGAACTGGAGATTAATGTCTTCTGCTCCAGATAGAAGAGGGTGAGGTTAAGTCATTATTCACAGGCATTGTTAGTACTGCCTGTTTCTGTACGTCGGGAGACACGTAGGAGAGGCGGCTTAAGACAGGATATTACCAAAAAAATGCTTAAGAGATCAGATAGTCCAATAAAACAAGCTACAAAAAGAGCGTTGCTGAAATCAAAAAAATCCTAACTGCATACCTAAGTTCTTTCCTCAAAATGGGGGGAGTGTAGACTGCACTCCTGAATAATTTGCTTAAAATAATCTACATAAATAAAATAAAAACATGAATAGATCTGCCTTTTACATTTGTAATGGGCAACTCAATCAAATTATATTAATTATTAATTTTTTAAATAATTTCCTCGCAGAGTTCTGTAAACTACTTAATAAATACACAAAAACTTTACATTTTCGTCTGAGCCAGGAACGGGATACAGCACCCCTGGCGGTAGACGTGAGAAGTAATATCCAGAAAGAGGCACTTCCAGCGGCAGCATTGCCAACTGACCTTTCACTGGAAAGTTCATAGACATAAAAACTTAGACATAGAAACATAGACCAATTTACAACTCTTCTTTCTAATTAAATACCCAAGAGGTATTCCGAGTTTCGTTATAATACAACAGAAATTACGACCGGTACGAGCAAATTAGTAATTTCGCTCCGGAGTAAACCCCCTCCTAATGAGCGGATTTAGTTTATTTTTACAGCGTATTTCTCCATTGAGATGAGCGCAACGAATACCGAGTTTCGTTGAAATATATAAAAACTACGGCTAGCATGGTGAAATTAGTAGGTAGTTGTTAACAGCTTATTCAGGCTTCATTTATTTTATATTTTATGTTAAATTTTTGTTGTTGTAGAAACGTTTCGGCTATAATCCATTTTCAATCTAATTATTTGTAAGATTTTGCATTATTTTTTATATCTTATAATCTTCAGATTATGTGCTAGTTGATGTTATTTAGTTTGAGGAGGAAATTTCATTTTTTTAAATTGCATGGTTCGTGTCTCTATTATTACATGGCTGATATTATACCTCAATTATTACATTTTATTTCATATATTTGAATCTGCTTCTGTGAAGGAGGACTAGATGTGCAAGACTAGAGAGCAGAATCAAATAAAACACACACACACACACACATATATATATATATATATATATATATATATATATATATATATATATATTTCACTTTTTCTTGTTTGTTTTTCTGGCAGGGGGTCGATAAAGCAGTCCACTCTTTGTTCACATTAACCGCTTTATTTGTTATGTTTCGCCCGACATGTTTCGTGCCTTTTTGCACCTCTTCAGGGGCTTTCCTATGTAACAATATTTATTTTTCCTATGAATGAGCATTTATTTTTACAAAAGAGAAAACAGGTTTTAACAAAAGAAAATGACAAAGATGTGAATGAAATAAATCGATTTTTTACTTTTCATTACCATCCTTCAATAGCCAATAGACTTAAACAAATATGTACAGACGTAGGGAAAATAAGTTGGAAATATGGGAACAAAATAGAAAATAGTTTTAGCAATATTAAAGATAAAATTAAACCAACAAGTACAAAGAACAATATATACAAAATTCGATGTAACGATTGCAACGCATGCTACATTGGGGAATCGGCACAGCTATTGCAAAAGAGAATCGTGCAACACGCAAAAAGCATAGACACAAACGAAAACAGGACAACATTGACAGAACACGCACTAACTCTAAAACATAACTTTAACTTTAAGGACGTTCACATTTTAAATAAAGAGAGGAACACTTTAAAAAGAAAAATCAAAGAAAATATTTACATAATTAAAAATTCCAACACTGCTATAAATAAAAAAAAACAGATTTAAAGAATGTGCACCAAATTTTCCATAGTATAATAAATTAAACCTCACAAAACAAATTTCACCAATAATCGATACCATGAAAATAGCTAAAGAATCGATACAAACAGCCATATTAATTACCACAGATGACTTTTCAGTACTACGCCTGACTCAAGCTAGACAACATGACGAGAGGACATCTTGATAAGGTAGGATTAAGATTAAGTTTAAAAATTATATGTTGAAATGTAAATTATTTAGGGACAGGATATGTATATTAGTGTAAACAATTTAAAGTTTAGGATTTACAAAAAAATATTGTTACATAGGAAAGCCCCTGAAGAGGTGCGAAAAGGCACGAAACATGTCGGGCGAAACATAACAAATAAAGCGGTTAATGTGAACAAAGAGTGGACTGCTTTAGCGACCCCCTGCCAGAAAAACAAACAAGAAAAAGTGAAAAAAATATATATCGGGTCATCTTTCACAAGAATTAATATATATATATATATATATATATATATATATATATATATATATATATATATATATATCTGTTTTCCATTTTTCATTTCATGTATTTGAAGAACTGGCTCTTCCTGTAGATTTGAGATTTGTTGTAATTATGGCAATCTATTTCTCATCTACAATCACACCTCCAAGATAGCCATCTTCCTTTGGAAACCATCGGCAGACATTGTTCCAGCGAATAGACCTTGCTTATGTAGTTCATCTACATACAGAACAGCTAGTCTCCATCCTTTGCCGAATTCCACTACAGAACATAGAATTATGCAAACTGCTACAACATGCTAATGCTATCTTCTCATTTCGTCGGGCAACATGCTTCCACATACTAACCTTACATATGCTAGAAATTTATATAGGATAGCAACAATCACAATAAACTTTATAACCCTTTAACGCACAAAACCTTTTTTTATAAAACAGTTTTTTTTTTTTTTTTTAAATTTTAGGACATAGAAAAACACCTCACAATCGGTACTTATTGTATTCAAACAATTATTCTTCCAAGTAATAGGGTTTGACGTATATGTCCCTCTGATAGATCTTACTAATTTCTGAGCCCCTTCACAACCTTGCACAGGCAAAGAATGTAAGTGGGACACATACGTGTATGTCCCTCAGTGCGTTATAGGGATTAGATTCGAAGCTGTAGTTCTTATTGTCTGTGCTAAAAAGTACAGATCTGATATTGTTTATTGGATTTATTCGTCTCACTGCAACAGCATCAACATTGAGTAGACGAAGAACCCATAAAAAAGGTTCATTACACACAAAACATAAAATCGTCGGGGATAAAATCGTCTTATCCCCGAAAATTTCCCCATCCTGAATCCAACCTTGAAAAACACTTCCTTTTAGATTTTTTTTTTTGGGGGGGGGGGTAAATCAACCACATGAATGTATAGAAATATGCATTTATTTTGGAAAGTATTAAGAGAATATGGAAGAAATAACAATTAGTATTTTATATTGACTAAGATTACCACTCTCAGCTGAGGTGAGGCAACCCCAGCTGAGGCGAGGCAATCCCAGCTGAGGCGAGACAACCCCAGCTGAGGTGAGGCAACCCCAGCTGAGGCGAGGCAATCCCAGCTGAGGCGAGGCAACCCCAGCTGAGGCGAGACAACCCCAGCTGAGGCGAGACAACCCCAGCTGAGGCGAGACAACCCCAGCTGAGGCGAGGCAACCCCAGCTGAGGCGAGGCAACCCCAGCTGAGGCGAGGCAACCCCAGCTGAGGCGAGACAACCCCAGCTGAGGCGAGACAACCCCAGCTGAGGCGAGACAACCCCAGCTGAGGCGAGACAACCCCAGCTTCACAAGGCCTCTCATATACTTAGTGACAATTATATATTTTGTGGACAGGTCCGGAGAGGATCTATAACCTCCCAAATTAATTCATGATGTTAGTTATATTTCATTAAATAAACGGGTTTCTTTCATAAAATTGATTACATTTTTTATTGCTGTTTTGGTATCACCCAATATTTCATCCAATGTTCCTGAAATATCGTGAGTTCTTCTTTCGAGTTCGTAATTTCTACACTCCGTCAGTATATGCTTAACGCTTAATTCAGTTCCACAGCTGTTGCACAAAGTTGGTGGATCTTTTGTCATTAAGTGTGAGTGTGCAAGCCTCGTGTGTAAGCCTCGTGTGTAAGCCTCGTGTGTAAGTACTACCTCTTCCCTTCTAGCTGCACGTATTGAAGTGTCCCAGGTAGCCTCGTGTGTAAGCCTCGTGTGTAAGTACTACCTCTTCCCTTCTAGCTGCACGTATTGAAGTGTCCCAGGTAGCCTCGTGTGTAAGTACTACCTCTTCCCTTCTAGCTGCACGTATTGAAGTGTCCCAGGTAGCTGTAGATGCTTTGACTTCTCGAAGCTTGTTTTCTCTAATTTGCCGCCATTCCCCATCCCAGTTAGAGCGAATTTTCTTCGACAGAGAGAAAATTAAGTCCTTCCTAGGTACATCATTTATGGTCGAACCTTCTTGAATAGCCAATTTTTCATGAACATCTGCTATTTCGTTCCCTGTTATTCCGCAATGATTTGGTATCCTTGTGCAAGAATTTAGATTCCCAGATTTAGAATCTATATTTATCTATCAATAAAATTATCTAGGTATTGACAAAATTGATACCCAATGATCTCCTTTCGCTATTCTGATATTTTCGTCAAAACTCAAGACCGAATCCGACTATGTCTATCATTGTAATAATCAAAATGGTTTCGAAAGACTAATAACAGAATCACGGTTGACAGAACGAAATTCTTTAGCGACAGGAGAAATTTCAATCAAATATTTCCTTGAAAGATAAAAGAAAAGGCTGAAAGCCCGGAGACTTTTCCTGGTCATGGACAACTTCAGGATAAAAGGATTCGGACCGGATTGGAGTGACTCATTAGTGAAGGAAGAAATCCTGAAAATCCTCAGTGTCCTTCAACTTATTTTTCCAGATATTTATATCTTTCTGGAAGCAAGAAATAGCTTTATCATATCCTTTTTTATACTTTTCAGGGCGTCCGATTTATCGAACTTCATTCGATTCAACTTCGACTTACCTATGGAGGGAGAAAAACGGTTACGGATATCGCTTTAAAAATTCTTTCATTCGTTTTAGCGCAGTTCCTCCCTCCCTCCGTAGGGAGAAACCCCGCTTACAAGTTTGACCTCATGACGCAATCCGGAAGTGCCGACAAGTAAATTTTGCGTTTCAGACCCACTAGAGAACAAAAATAACGGTGGTTCAAATTTGTATATATATGTCTGTTCGCGGTCTAGCTCTGCGAATAATGATCCAATTTTGACGAAAATTAGTACAAAAATCTTTCATCTAATTTGAAAGATCAAGTTCAGTAACCAGCAAAATCCGTTACCCGGAACATGGTATTTCGAGAGAAATTCGCGCGAAAAAAACTTCATATGCTTGCAAGTACTCGTTTTATATGCTTCTTGGTCTAGGAAAACGAATGAAGCCATATTTAATGCGATAGCTTTAACCGTTTTCGAGAAAAGTGGCAAAATAGTTGTTGAATCAAGTTTTTGTTTAGGGTACGTAGAATCATGGGATTCAGTTCAAACATTTTCTGCACGTTTTAAATTCATAGAAACAAAGATGTTTAAATTTTGGTTACGTTTGGAGTTGAGGAAAGATTAGAATAAAATATTTTATTTATAGACATGAAAAGTTTTGGGAACTTGGAATGTTTACCTTGATATCTCGAAAACAGTTGGGAAATCGTGGTAAGTGGGTAGATACCATTCGAAGGCTTACTAAAGTCTCTACAAAAAAGGTTCTAAAGACATTTTTGATTTGGCGCTGACAATCGGAGAAATAGCTGCTTAAATCTTCAAACACCTTTGTTTTGCTCTTTTGAACGAATTTTGTAAAATCACTTTTTCATTGATTTTGTTTTTGTTTTAAATTCCGTTTATCTGTAAAATTAGTATTATAGTAATAGAAAATAATAAAAACATTAAGTAGTGTGTTTCTAGAGCGAACCTTGACAATGCCAAGGAGTAATTTTCTATGACAGGTATGACGTATGTACCTTACAACCGTGACCTATTTGGGCTGATAAATTATTTCATGAAAGGTCTAACCAAAATTATAAATTTTTCTATTTCAACCTTTCCAAATGACTTTGGGGATAAGATGATGCAGTTCCTGCGAGTCGGACTTTTATTTCTATATATCTTATTTATTAAGTATTTGTAATTGATAAGGGTGTTCCAAGAACGCGCTAAGATCATGTAGCACTTGTCGGACGTATTCTGGATGTTTGAGGTTACATCGCTCAAAGATATTCGCGTCGTACATTAGTGTGTTTAGCTTACTTTGGAAAAATAAAAAAAAAAAAAGGATAATATTCTTTAAAATCACCGAAAACGGCCCCCCGGAAAGCCATAATGGCGCGGAGGTAGTTTCGAATGCGCCATTAGCTTTGCGAGCAGTGGTTACCCATCCAACGGGTCTTCTTGAATCGCGATCTCGGTCTTTACGCCCTTTCGAGGCCATTTCCTTAATGTCTTCTAGAGACTTTTTCCTCAAAACCCCGGCTCTGCTCCCTTCATGAGACGATTCAAAGCCACTCGTCTAAAACAGCTCCTCCCTCAAATGGTCATTTCCTGCTCGAGGATCGTCGAGTAAAGAGCTTAATTAGCCGAGCGTCATTATAGTTTCAGCTTTCCTCATCCCAAAGAAAGGAGTTTTTAGACATCACGTTTAACTTTAACATATTTTTTTTCAATATTATTTATTTCAATTTTGGGGCGGGTTATCTACAGGTCAGCACCCTTCTCTTACCAGGATAGGGCTGATGCCTTTCCTTTTTTTTCTGCAGAAAAGCCACCACCCCTTTTGGGAATCGAACCCACGACCCTTGGCACGAAGTGTTAAGTGCTCACGCCTTAACACTCACGGCCACCAGGCCTCCTTTTTCAATAAGAAAAAATAAACCCTCATTGCTCTTAAATTTGGAATATATCTCGTTCCCGTTCTTATTCCTAGTGTCATTCCGAAAGCTCAGACTAGAAGCATTAGTTAAATTGAGAAGATATGGTCGACCGTTCAGAAGTAGGAACATTTCTCCATCTTGGAAATGTTCTTTTCTTGAAACGGGACAGTTCTGAATCTTCTCGATAGCCCTGAAGATGGCTTGTATAGCAAGCCGAAACGTTGGCAGTAATAAATATACATTTTAACCATAAAATGTGTTTTATTAAATAAGAACATTGACCGAAACCCCGACGATCAACGCTTCCGCATTAGTTAAATGTTTCGTCGTAATCTTTCGTGTAAAATGTAAAAAAAAAGGTGAAAACGTAAAATTGAAATTTTAAAGAGGAGCAATATATTAAGCGCTACAAAAAGAAACTGAATGTAACCTAAGCGAAAAACTGTAAAAATTCGCAAAAGAATTCGCATTTGAAGGAAAATTAATATGGATTGTAATATATGCTTTACATTTAGTAAGATAGCCCAAACAGTTCGAACATATAAAATATCTTATATTATATAATATACGATATCTTATATTATATAATATATCTTGTTTGATGTTTATCTTATATTATATAACATAATATACCTAATTTATATTAAAGGAACATAATATATCTTGTTTAATGTTTATCTTATATTATATAACATATTATACCTAATTTATATTAAAGGAATATAATATATCTTATATTATAAGAATGTCATCCGAAGAAAAATCTAGTTCTACTTTTATGGACACCGGTTAGATATAGCCTTGTAAACGGTTTAATTAGACGTCCAATTACTCATTAAACGTGTACCTGGAAGTATATTAAGATATTACAACGTTTACAGGATAAATATATTTACAATCATTTATAAAACTTAAACAATCAGAACTTTCGAATACATGTATATATTGTTATTATTTTATTTATTGGTTTGAGTCCCGTGACTTTGGCAATGGTCTCTTTTTTCACAGTTTTATAACATTAAAAATCAGTCACAATCCGAAAAAAATAAATTTTAAACAGTACTAAAAAAAAATGAGACAAAATAATAAGTAGGTAGTAAGATATTATTAAAAAATAAGTGCATTAAAATAATTATTACAAATACTATTCATTTGTTCCGGAAAAAATCAGTACAAACCTTGTTGTTAATTTTAAGACTTAAATTAAGGCTCAATTATATTTACATTTTGTAGGGTTTATTAAACTTTGTAGTACATGCTGTTTGTTTTTAAATAATGGAATAAAGTAAACAGAATATTCCATAAATTTAATTAATTTTTTTGATTAACTTTATACTTGAATATGTATGCAATATTGTATTATTTGATAACTGGATATATATGTAAAATCTCAATTGTAATAATTGTATTCGGTTTTTTTTTGCAAATGCTCATCAAAAATTGAATAAATAAAAAAATTGGCGACCACATTGGTTATCCTTAACGGCTCAAGTCTCTGTGACTAGTGACACTCTTGAAAAGAAAAATTTGGCCAGAACCTTTGAGCATAGATCTGTAAAACAGTTATTTATTCTGTCAAAAGGCTACATTTTTTTTAATAGGAATATAGTGGGATTGTTAGACATTCTAAGTGATTTTAAATGTTAAAATGTAAACTGTTAATAATCTCGGTAGATATGGTGTTGACTAAATGAAAATCTCATTTCCTTGAAGTGGATTGTGGTACGGTATCCAATCTGTACTTGAGGATCGACAGCTGTTCGACCATTGTTCTGCTCTACAGTGGCGACCAATCACCGCTATAATAGCTACTTGGAAAGCCATTAGCTCGGATGCTTTGTTGAGGAGGCCGTGGTTTCCGAGTAGTTCTGACCTAATGATGAAGCATAGCTTACTGTAGTCATCGGCTGGAGTAGAACTACATTCGGTTTGTATCGCTTTGTTCATTGGATTGTAGCGTTATCTTTCAATCTCGGGCAGTCATTGCTTACTTTGCCCCATAAGCCCGTATATATAACAAAGAAAAAAAAAATCTGTGAGGAAGGGCATGATGAAAGCAAATTGATAAACAAACGTGCAGGAACGGAACAGCTATTTTGGATACTTGGAGAAATGCTGCAGTTGGAAAAAGTCCGTCACGCAGGAGCGGCATAACTAAGGACTTTCCTCAAAATTTTTGTAGTGTAGACTACATTACTGAATACTTTGCTATAAATAACCTATATAAATAAAATAAAAACGGGAATAGTTGTTCAATTATTAATTTTGTAAATAATTTCATTCTAGAGTTATGTTAATACATGATACTGTACTACTTCATAAATACACAAAAACTTCATTTTCCGTCTTTTGATCTGACGCAGGAACAGGATACAGTCCCCCTAGTGGGAGATAGCGCTCGTCGTGGCGGCTTTGGGAACCTACGTCTGGCGGGCTAATTGTATTGAAACAGAGTTTAAAGTAAACTCTCCTTTCCAATAGACCGACTTACTTTATTTTTACAACACTTCTTTCTCATGAGATACCCACGACGTTTACCGCGTTTCGTTACAATACAGCAGAAATTACGACCGGTATGTGTATATTAATAATTTAGGTCCAGAGTAAACCCCCCTTCCTAATGAACCGATTTAGTTTATTTTTACAACGTATTTCCCTCTTTAGATCAACATAACGAATACCGAGTTTCGTGGAAATATAACAAAAACTACGGCTGGCATGGTCAAATTAGTGTTTTGGGTTCGGGGTAAACCCCCCCCCTCCCGGTGGACCGATTTTGGTGTTTAACGAACTCGTTCAATCGTTTGCTAATTGAACGCTATATACCACGTTTCGTGAAGAAAAAACAAAAACTCTGGCCGCTATCGTGTTAACAGACATATATATATATATATATATATATATATATATATATATATATATATATATATATATATATATATATATATAGGTATATATAAATTTTAACGGGGGTCATTTTCGGTGTCTACTAAGTAGGATCGATAAAGATTTGAAGGTTACATAGGTTAGGTTCAGCAGATTCTCCAACTTGTCCACTGTGCTTCCAGGAGGGCGGGACGGCGGATCACCTTTCCCATTGCTCAGCCCTGCAGGCGAACACTGGAGATGACACCACAGAAGGACACGCACGGCTTTACTGGATGGCAAGGCGTCGAATGGCTGAAAATCGAAGGATGGGTGTTGGATGAAGAAGAAGAAGAAGAAACGCAACAAAAAAATACTAGAATTCTAGTAAGCAACATGTTTCCCTATTCACATGCTCTTGCGGCGCACAGTGGGGCCAAACCTCCATGTTTTAAAAAAGGCTACAACCTCTAAATCTTAACCGATTTCAATGCATTTTTTTTTTTTTTTTTTTTTTTAATTAAAGCTAAGAAAATTTAAAACAACTTCGCCTAGCCATAAAATTTGAAATTTTTGGACACTTTCTTTAGAACGCAAGCACTCACTAAGAAACGAAGTTTTGATATTCAAATTTTCAAGTACTTTTAGAGGGGTTTGAATTTTTGTTTGGTTAGAGAGCAGGCATGCCACGGCAGGACGATAACAGGTCATCTGTTAGCAAATAGTATTTATTTAATAACTAGCTGAATACCCGTGCTTCGTCACGGCAGATAAGTAGTTATTTTATTGCGTTAAATAATGTTTCATTAAAATTACGTTAATATACAATTTTGTGCAGTTTATTATAGCACGGTTCCCGTCATACTATATGTTATTCAATGGGCGTTAAAATTTAAAAGATTATGTTTCCAAAAAGTTATTTGGAAACACCCATTATATTTGCGAGCATTACCAAGTTTATAGGCGAGGAGGCTGTGCAAGGGTTCCGGATATTATTGCCTCCCCTAGAAAACTCTAAGGATAGGCTTACCATACATCACGGTTTGACCGGGACTGTCCCGGTATTTTGCAATTGTTTCGGTGTCCCGCCCGGTTTTATCATTGTCCCGGAAAAGGCTGTAAGATGTAAAAAGTAATGAATTCATGTTTATAAGAATCTTTTATAAATCGGTTACTTTTCTACAATCAACATTTTTACTACTGCTTGCAGTGTCAAAGATATGAGAAGTAATCTAACTGTAAAACGCTGGAACTACCTGCACAGCGCTGCCAGCTGCCAGACACCACTATTTGGCTGAGAGATTGTTTTAAGGAAATCAAGTAGCAAAAAAAGTTCCGTTCTTATTTTTAAGGTTTGGGTAGACTAACAGTTTAGGATTCCCCCTTTCCGTTACTTGCTAGGCTTAAAACTCACCATTTTGCTTATAATGTGTACTGTTTTTATTCCCAACCCCCCCCCCCCCCCCTGGTACGCCCATCCCATATTAATGTGTCTCGGTTTAACTCTCCAAAAATATGGCAAGCCTATCTGACGGGAACAGGGAAAAAAGAAACGCAATTAAAACTCTGTGAGTGACAGTTTATTTCTAGTAATTCAAGGACTACCATCATAGTGGAAATTAACCTCACTTAAAAATAATACTATGAAATAGATAATGTACGGTAACAGCTGTTCTGTTATCGTCCTAGCAACGCTTGCTGCCTAGGCTTGCATGCTCTAACCAACTCAAACTTTAAACCCCTCTAAAAATACTTAAAAATTCGAATAGCAAAAAAGCCTTTCTTAGTGAGTGCCTACGTTATATAGGGAGTGTCCATGCAAAATTTCAAAATTTTCTGTCGAGCGGTTTGGGCTGGGCGTTGATAGGTGAGTGAGTGAGTGGTATTTGACAAATATATAGAAGATATTATTTCTACTTGAGCTTCATTTCAACTATTATGACAGACCTTTACTAGAAATAAACTGTGATTTCGTCCTCATAGAGTTTACTCTGTACCTGGTGATGGTCTATCCGAGGTAATACTATCCCGAACCCTTAAAAACGTGTTACTGGTAACCTTTAGAAAACGTGTTATCTCTAGATTATCTGTTTCTTGACACTTGTCCGGAGCTCCCCAATGTCCAGAAACATTATACTTTGATTACTTATCAATTGATACGATATCCTATGATGTTGAGGAACAAATAGCATGAAGGGAAACGTGTTATAATAAACTGCACAAAATTATATACATACTAGCGTTAATTTTGATGTTACATCATTTTACGTAATAAAATAACCACTTATCCGCCGTGACGAAGCGCGGGTATTCAGCTAGTTGATAAATAAACGTGCAGAATCGCAAAACAAAACTAGAATTCTAGTAAATGGATTTTTTTCATATTCACTTACTCTTGCGGCGATATTTAGAGGCTAATAATTGACCACAAGGGCCCAGAGGTGCAGATAGTGTAGAGGTATCTGATTCTCGACCTTACGGCACACTAGGGAGATAGTGTGGTCAGCACTGTGCTCCGGCCGGCTGATTTTTTCTTTGCATGTACCCATTAATTAATTATGGCTGGGTGAGTCTAGGAGCGATCAGGGATCCCAAATCCAATCCTCTAACAACGACACAAGAACATAAAAGTCTTTAGTGCGCGCTCGGATTTTGAACCTGGGTCTTCCAATTCGTTAGTCGAGTGCTCTAGCGCTGAGCTAACCTCGCCCCCCATCGAAAGCGATACAAAGCGGTAATGTGTTTTTTTACCCTCGTGTTACAACGACCAGATAACAAGTTACTGGGAGAACTGGCTTCTCACTAAGCACTTGTAAAATAGAGTAATTAATATAGTGTCAATCCATTTGAAACAGTGTTGGGCATTATTCGAATAAATTATTATTCGAATGATCATTCGAATAAAGTTTTAGTGAATGATGAATAATTCTCTGAATTATCTTATTCACACAGTACATCATGAATTATTCACACAATTATTCGTTATTCATTATTCGTTATTCATCATTCATTATTCATCATTCGTTATTATTTATTTCTAGTTGGTCTACTGAATAATCCTACTCAAACACACACATATATATATACGTATTTCTGGCTGCCAACATTATAATAAATCTATCGTTATTCACTAAAACATGTTTATTCTGAATGATCATTCGAATAATTTGTGAACAAAACATAAACTTCATTCACAGAATAACGAATAATGAATAAAAGTAATTATTCTTCATTCATGAATGAAATAATACATTTATTCATTAATCATTATTCATCATTCTGAATAATGTTTGCCCAACACTGATTTGAAATCAACCAAAAATAAATAAAGTTGTATCTGACATGTTTTATTTAATTTTTCACAGTACTATTTACTTTTGTACATATATCTGGGAGTACCAAACTATTTTTTTTTAATAATTAGAAATTCAGTTGTTAGCAACTATATTGTTTGAACGGTTCATTCATTTGTTGCGTTTTCAGATGTTAGCAATAAGTTAAATATCTTCTTTATTTATTAAGCTATCAACACAAATTTAAAACCATCATATTCTAACTAAAACTGTCTAAAAATAAGGTTATTTTCAAAAAGTTGCTAGGTATCCAGGAAAGTGCCTAAAATAAACTTTAAAATCTTAAAAAAAAAAGTGCAAAAAACTTGAGCTTATTTTATTTTAGGCACTTTCCTGGATACCTAGCAACTTTTTGATAATGATCTTATTTGTAGATAGTTTCATGTAGAATATGATGGTTTTAAATTCATGTTTATAGCTTAATAAATAAAGAAGATATTTAACTTATTGCTAACATCTAAAAACGCAAAAAATTACTAAACTTCACAAACAAAATGGTTGCTAACAACTGAATTAATATAATAGTATTGTTAAAAATTAAATAAAACATGTCAGCTACAGCCATTGGTTGATTTGATATGGATTGACCCTATAGTAATAAGGCACGTATTTGAAGGTTTATTTTATTTATTTATTTTTTTTTTCGCTCTAGTATATTGATATAATCATGATATTTTTGTTCTGATATAATGCACGTAATGCTATGGAAAGATCGGCCTTGAAATGTCTGCGGGGAGAAAGCCAATTCAAGTTGCTCGTACAATCGAACAGAGTAAAGCTCTTATTCCTTCATGCTTTGTTTTGCCCCGTGCAAGTCTGCCTTAATTAGAACCGGAAATATTAATTAAAAAGAAAGTCTCAAGAGTTTGTATAGAAATATGTAGTGCCTATGAGAGCGATGGAGGCCTTTCAGGTATTCTACTCGTAATCCGCTTGAAGTACTCTAGAGCTGCGTGATTGTGCCGTGGTGAAGCCCTTTTTGAGGGGCTACCTGTAATTCAGGGGGCAGAACTCTCTCTCTCTCTCTCTCTCTCTCTCTCTCTCTCTCTCTCTCTCTCTCTCTCCCTCTCTCTATCTCTCATAGGTTGTAGAGGAACACTAGCGTATATAGAAAATAATTTCGGGGGGGGGGGGAGCACCTAGGTGGGTTTTACGGTCCTCTGGACACCTAGTAGACCAGGGTAAATGTAGAAGACATTTTTCGTTGTTATAGGCTTTTTTTTTTTTTTTTTTTACACGAAATGTTCTCAACAAAGCAAAATGTCAGGGGGGGGGCTGCAGCCCCCTCAGCCCCCCCTTATATACGCCCATGTAGAGGACTATCAGAACGCAATGTACTGCAGGACTTTTTCGACGCTTTATTTAGTGTTACGTTGTCACAGCCAAAGTAGGTACGATTGATTGTCATCAGAGCGTTAGGAGCTCCTAGGTCTGCCAAAAACTTGTATTGCGTGTCTCCTGATGTATCGCAAGAAGGTGAATTTACTATAGCCTGTTCACATAGGCGTACAATTTCAATCCGCATGCGCGAAATTTTGAGGGAAATATTCCCGATGGTTCCACCATTTGCAAACTTCTATTTCAAGGAACAACACGATACGTGAAACATTATAAAAACTGATCATGTCTTGTTTAAGACTAGGGAAGGCTTTGTCAGGTCAGAAGGAGGAAATAGTGTCTAATATTTATCAATACTTTGCCTAAGATGAGTCTAAAAACGTTTTAAACTTCCTAGTGATAAGGTTATAACAGAGAGAATTTTCACCGCCCTACAGTTTTTGAGAACAGAAACCAATAATGTTTTGTCTCAAAGCTCAAAGCGAAGCAACGTCTTAGGCGCCTTAATAGAAAATTGACAGTATTTTAAGCGGAATCATTCCAGTTAAATACCAATTTATCAGAACTTGATCGTTTTATGTAAAATAGCGTAAGAATTTCATTTCTATGAAAATTATTAAGCTTTCGAATGGATGCTTTACACCTACTACGCCTTTCCAACCGGGTTCGAGATTTATAAAAATATATCTGAATATACCCAAAAACAATTAAGTTCCTTTCTACGCCAACGGTAATAAGTATGTCCTTGAAAATGATTTCATTAGATTTACAACGTCCAAAAACTTATGAAACGTGTACCAGGAAGTCAATTAAAGCATGAACGTAAGTGTGACGATTTGATTTACATGATTTTTTCCCAAAAAAAGATGGTGGGATTCTACTAGTAACGAACTTGAACTTTCATATCACAAAAAGTATTTTTGCACAATTAGCATGGTCTGTAATTGGGGCAGCTACTTAGAAAAAGGTTTACATACAAGAAATTTTAGTCGGCACTTCCAGATAGAGTCAATTTCATAAGCGGGTTACTTCCGGCCCTCGAGGAAGTAAAGAAACTCGATAAAAACGACCTAGATATTACATTGCCTTTTTATGGTTTTCAAATTTGTATTTTTTAGAATAAATAACCCGCCAGGCTGGGGTTTAAAACCAAAATCCGCTGTTTAAGTGTAAATTGAACAACTAGACTTACACAGCATTGCAAGGAGCCAATGCTTCAGGGTCATTAATAGATATTTTCAATAATATTCAGCATATGGCATTTTGAAATTTGTTTATTTATGTTTGTCCTAAAAACGCATATTTAAGTCAAATTTTTGCCAAATCCGGGGTGGGGTCTTTTTGCGAAGACCACATCCAGTTACTTTTGAAGTAGCAGTAGTGATTGTATCAGTGATTCAGCGCATGCGCATGACCCCTTTGCCTTCCTATTCGAGGATTCCGATGACCAATTGCATTGGTTCTTGCTGGGAGTAAAGTAACCTTCAACAGTGAATTAGCTTTTGTTTATGAAAAAGCTTTGCTTATGTTAGTGAGAAAAAATGAGTCTTTTACAATTAGTTCGCGATGTTCCTGACAAAGAAAAAGTGATTGGTTTCTTACTCGGAAAAATTAATGGAATCCTATTAATTTTAGCGAGTTGGATAGACTAGAGTCGCTAAAATTTGTAGAATTCTACTAATTGCGAGTTCGATTGACTAGAGTTTTTGATATCTTCTTGAGCGAGCGTAGCGTAGCGTAGCGAGCGGTAACGCATAGCATGTAATTCTTAATAAAGGTAAAATATCCAAAACAGAGAGAGAGAAAAGGAATAAAATATGTTTGTATACAAATATCGTTGTTTGTTATCCTTCATAACCTGCAAAACAGTCAACTTTAATGCTTAATAACTTTTTTCATAGTTGAGAGAATTGATTTAGATCATATTAACGTTTTTATTAATACATATTGCTTGCCATTATCTAATATGAATTGTAACCGTAGATAACGAGTCAAGTAGTAATAGATAACCAGCAAAGAACCTATAAGCTAATCAGTAAGCTTATCAGCGAGTACGAGTAACTGTTATAAATCACTACTGCTACTTCAAAAGTAACTGGATGTGGTCTTCGCAAAAAGACCCCCGGGGTGCGCAGTCAACACTGCTGAAAATTAATGTATTTCTTAGCTTCAATGATTGCAGCACTGAGACGTGTGTATCATTTTCCGCTATTATTACGGAATACGGTAGTGTGGTATGACTCCTAAAAACAGTATAAGTACAGGAAAACGTCCTGACATTCGAGAGCTTCACTGAAACAATTTACTCCAAACAGGAAAGGAGGGCGATAAACCCCCGGAATATGGAAGCTACAACCAGATATAATTTCCCGAAGGCCACCCCGACCTGGATTGGAGCTTTATTTCCTGTAGAACAAGAAGGATTAAGGATTGGATGGAAAAACACTTGATGGACTCCACTTCCAAATACGACCAATCAATTTCCTCGCAGCGCGGGGGGAGAGGCCCCCCTTTGGAATTAGACTATTTCCGCTCGGATTCGATGCCGTTTCCTGATAGAATTCGGAAATAAGAATCTAGACGGCTTGTTTATTTTGTATCGATTCTCTAATCAAGTTCGATCCATTATTAATCACAAACACTCAGGATTGGAATTGGTTTTCGCATTTTAAGTGTTGATCCGTTACTTAAATGAATTTTAAGCAGGATGGCCCAAAAATAAATTAACTGCTTGCATTCATTAATCAATAGGGGTTAGGGTTGAGTTGGTAGTTTAAGGGCAGAACACTGCTTGGTCATCTCCGCCCTAAGAGTATAATTAAATTGTGCAAGTTTAATGTTAGGATGGAGAGTGTTTTCAGTATTGTCTGCTTGAGTTGTGTATCTTTTTTTTTTTTTTTTTTTATTTATTAATTTAATGAAATTACATTCTGTAAAATAATAATACATTTTGTAATGTGCTCACATAAACATAAGGAAAAAAATAAAATCACGAGCGTCCGCACCAGGTGCCCCCGGGTAAGCGATATGACTAGGGACAGCCGTACTCCATTCCTCAACCAGCA
This sequence comes from Gonocerus acuteangulatus, assembly GCA_946811695.1. Lineage (NCBI taxonomy): Eukaryota > Metazoa > Arthropoda > Insecta > Hemiptera > Coreidae > Gonocerus > Gonocerus acuteangulatus. The sequence continues at coordinate 91,524,188 of OX328126.1, forward strand.
GCGGTACGAAGTACTGGAGCTGGAAAAGGGACGAGAGAGCTGCAGACACTCTAGGGGCTTGTGGGGAGAAGATAACCACCGTTATCACTCCCTTGTGTTGCTTAAAGCAGATCGCGGGGCTACATCCTGTCCAACCGTCGTGGTGGGAATAGTGATGGTTGGGAGTGGACAGTGACTGGACAGCAGGATTAGGGTTTAGGGATAATTTGTGGTGAAAATTTGCAAATCGGATGGGGATAAGGTCTTGTATTAGAGGAATGTTGAGGTCTTTATGAAGATTCTTATTGGTTATGTAAAAAGGACCATTGACAATAGTTCGGAGGACTGTGTATCTAAAATTGCATTTGTTAGAATCTTGCTTGGAAAATATTATTATTGCATAGATATAAGAACCAGATTCACATGTCTGTAAAAAAGAAAGAAAAAACATATACATAAAAAATGTATATGTTCATTATATTATTTATTCATTTTTTTTCATTACTTTTGTCATGGTAGTCATTCATACTTCTTTTTTTCTCTCTCTTTTTTTCTTTTTCTTTTTTTTTGTAAATACATTTTTTTATATTTATTTTTATATCTCGTTTATTTATTTATTTTTTTTAATATATACTAGCGATTAAGCTTTGTATTAGGACGGTCGACTTTACTTCATACTAACACTAACAATGCTTTCTTATATTATATTAATACTAATACCAACCTAAAATTACTAAACTATTACTATTTTTTTTTTTTTTTTTTTTTTTTTTTTTTTTTTTTTTTTTTTTTTTACGGCGCATCTACTTCTAGGTCATTAGCGCCAACTATTACTATTATTAAAAAAAAAAAAAAGGGGGGATAGGAGAGCAAAAATAAATTATAAACAAAATAAGTGCTATTAAAATCTAATAACGCAAATAAAGTTATAGAATAGAAAAAAAAAAAAAAAAAAAAAAAAAAAAAAAAAAAAAAAAAAAAAAAATATCCTACAGGGCGATTCGAACTTGGAACCTTGCTGTTACCAGCAACCAGACATGAGCAGCAGTGGAGGGGATAGTATATTTAGCTTTGGACTTCATTTGTCAAATAACTGATAATATGCCAAAGATATATCAGATTCCGTTACGGTCCATGATGGAGAATATCACAATGTTTTCAAAAGTCTTGAACACATGACCTCTGAACTGAAAAAAAAAAAAAAAAAATACTCTGAACTGTGAGTATTATACTATTTTGACATAGCCTATGACACTCCCCGGATCTAGAGCTACCTGTGTGCTAAGTTTGGTCATCATTGGACAACGGTGTGGATTTGTATAAGGAACTAACGGACAGACAATATATATATATATATATATTATATATATATATATATATATATATATATATATATATATATATATTAATTATTCCACAGGAGCATCTGAAAGATACTGCCTTCCTCGAAATATTTCTTTGACATACATTGCAAAAAAAATATAAAAAATAAAAAAAAAAATAACTACTTTTTTAATTATTTATTTTACGAGCTTCGCAACGACGGCGACTTGCTCTTTTTTTCTAAGATACAGTAAAAAATACAAATTTATATGTTCACAATTATCAGTAACATATAGTACTAAATACAAGAAAAGTTTGAAAAGAGCATACGACAAAAGTTAGTAGGTTTGTGTTAAGAATTATGTGCTAAACATTATTTAGAGCCTTGCTATTTGAAATATAGTTAATATATTTACATAACTTATCACTAAAGCTAACTACAATTTTTTATTAGTTCATGGAGGATGCTGCATGTTGTGGTTTTCCATAATTGACCAAGTAAAATTGAGTAATAATTACATAATAGAAAATAAAACTAATAATAATAATTACACAATAGAAAAGAAAAAAAAATTCTTTTACAAAAAAATAAATAAATAAATATAAATCGCATTAATAAGCCGAAGGAAAACACTCGAGATGGGAAGGTTTTGCTGCGGAGGGAGATGAAATCCACTTTATGAGCTCTTTTCTCCGTGTAAATATTTGTTGAATTTATGTCAGGACTGTCAACGTTATGTCAAGACAGGGCTGGGAGGTAGGTATGTCAGATAAGTCACGTAGTTCCTACCTGCAAACTTCTGCTGATCTAACGCCTTCTTGCAGAGGTATTGGTGTTTTACAATCCATCCAAATAACCTTCAGGTAATATAACAACTATTGACATAACGACTTAATCAAATAACTTTCAGGTAATTTAACAACTATTGTCATAACGACCTAATCAAATAACCTTCAGGTAATTTAACAACTATTGTCATAACGACTTAATCAAATAACCTTCAGGTAATATAACAACTATTGTCATAACGACTTAATAAAATAACCTTCAGGTAATTTAACAACTATTGTCATAACGACTTAATCAAATAACCTTCAGGTAATTTAACAACTATTGTCATAACGACTTAATCAAATAACCTTCAGGTAATATAACAACTACTGTCATAACGGCTTAATCAAATAACCTTCAGGTAATATAACAACTATTGTCATAACGACTTAATCAAATAACCTTCAGGTAATATAACAACTATTGTCATAACGACTTAATCAAATAACCTTCAGGTAATATAACAACTATTGTCATAACGACTTAATCAAATAACCTTCAGGTAATATAACAACTATTGTCATAACGACCTAATCAAATAACCTTCAGGTAATTTAACAACTATTGTCATAACGACCTAATCAAATAACCTTCAGGTAATTTAACAACTACTGTCATAACGACTTAATCAAATAACTTTCAGGTAATATAACAACTATTGTCATAACGACTTAATCAAATGTGTAAAACGTCCGTCACGCAGGAGCTGTGTAACTCCTTAGCAAAACGGATAGCGCACTCCGTTTTCGTAAGGAATCAGTTAAAAAAATTTAATATGTTTAATATATATATATATATATATATATATATATATATATATATATATATATATATGGCCAAGGTCAAAAGAATAGTACTCCAATTCTCTTTGTACTATTTATTGTTTGTTCGCCCTACACGTTTCGTGGCCTTTATGCCACCTCCTCAGGGGCCATTACATCCTAAAAATTTTTAACAAATTTTTAATAACATATTTTTCATTTTCGTAAATCCATTAAATTTATGTCATTAATATATTATAAACGAATCAAATTACATTTTCTATACTAAATCCTAACCCTAAATCTATTGTTAAAGTATAATAAAAATAATGTTATATTGCACATACCCTATGTGTGGATTAATGACATAAATTTAATGGATTTACGAAAATGAAAAAATGTGGTTTTAAAAATTTGTTAAAAATTTTTAGGATGTACAAACAATAAATAGTACAAAGAGAATTGGAGTACTATTCTTTTGACCTTGGCCATATATAAAGAATAAATAATTAGACGTAAATAAAGGTCAGAAATACGTGGAAAATAATATGTATATATATATATATATATATATATATATATATATATATATATATATATATATTCTTTTTTATCCTAGGAGGCATGGGGTCATTAAAGCAGTCTTCCTTTATTACACCACTTTATTTATTGGGCCCGACATGTTTCGTGCATCTTTTCTTCGCACCTCTTCAGGGGCACTTCTACAACAAAATATAATTTTTTTTTTCTTTCTTTTTTTTTTTGAACATCCACACAAACCTTTTTTCTACTATATTAAAACTATCAATACGATCTTTGAACTGTTCCACAAAAGGCATTAAAACATCATCATGCTCATTAAATGTTACTCCTACCCTAAATATTGCAATAATTATAGCTAAATTACATATTTTTTTTATAAAAGGTGTTGAGTCCTACCTTGCAAGGAAGTCCTCCCGTTACCAAGTACTCCCACTGGAGTCCGGCTTAATACTAACCCTGTAAGTGGATTGCCAAAATGGCCCTGTCGTTATCTGTCCTTTGTTGTTGTCCTAGTAATGTCTACTCGTCAAATATATTTTTATAAATTTTTGGGTATTAATCTATTATTCCATAGAAAATTTGGTGAACATTTTTCAGATCAGTTCTTTTATTCACTGCTATTTTCGAATTTTTTAAAATATAAATATTTTCTTTTATTTTTCTTTTCAGGGTATTTCTTTCTTTATTTAATATTTTGAATTCTTTGAAATTGAAACTGTGTTTTTTTGTTATTGTATGATCCGTCAATGCTGTACCGTTTTCTTGTGTGTCAATGCTCTTTACGTATTGTATAATGATATATATATATATATATATATATATATATATATATATATATATATATATCATTACATATATTTTAATATTTGTAATGAATTAAATAATAGTACTATGCTATATTATGTAAATTAAGGGGTAATTTTACCTTGCACCTTTTTTTTTACCATTTTCTTATTTATGGACCATAATGCTTCCTTAACTAATCAAAACTAATATCCAAGTCAACATATCTTTATAACATGAAATTATGAAGAAAAAAAAAATGAAAAAGAAAGAAAATGCACTTTTCGATAAATTAAAGTTTAGAGTAAATTTTCTCAAAACTATGTTTTTAAATCCGGCGATAAGCTAGCGCTTCCAATTTTCACACGATCAACTTCAAATTTTACCAACATATTCCTAATGATAGTAAAATACGTACGGAGTTTTTCATTTATTGAATTTTTACGATTTTATGACCGATTCTCGACGGATATCTTACAGAAAATGAAGAATTGTTCGCCATTTTGGAGAAAAATAATATTTCTTAATAATCCTACGTACTTTCCTAGATATTAAATTCTTTATTCAAAACAATTTTAGTTTTTCGTTCTAGATGAAAAATTAACGCCTGCAGACTATCGCCCTTGAAAAATTAACGCCTGCAGACTATCGCCCGTGAAAAATTAACGCCTGCAGACTATCGCCCGTAAAAATTAACGCCTGCAGACTATCGCCCGTGAAAAATTAACGCCTGCAGACTATCGCCCGTGAAAAATTAACGCCTGCAGACTATCGCCCTTGAAAAATTAACGCCTGCAGACTATCGCCCGTGAAAAATTAACGCCTGCAGACTATTGCCCGTGAAAAATTAACGCCTGCAGACTATCGCCTGTGAAAAATTAACGCCTGCAGACTATCGCCCGTGAAAAATTAACGCCTGCAGACTATCGCCCGTGAAAAATTAACGCCTGCAGACTATCGCCCGTGAAAAATTAACGCCTGCAGACTATCGCCCGTGAAAAAGAGGATTTCCCTTCGTCAGACACTGCTCCACCATTTTCTTTCGAAGAATAATAACATTTTTTTTTTGTTACGTTAACATCCCATATAAAACTTAGAACATATAGAATTCAGAAATATTGATTTTTTTCTTTTTTTTTATACATTGAATTTTTACGATTTTATGACCGATTCTCGACGGATATCTTACAGAAAATGAAGAATTGTTCGCCATTTTCGAGAAAAATAATATTTCTTAATAATCCTACGTACTTTCCTAGATATAAAATTCTTTATTCAAAATAATTTTAGTTTTTCGTTCTAGATGAAAAATTAACGCTTGCAGACTATCGCCCGTGAAAAATTAACGGCTGCAGACTATCGCCCGTGAAAAATTAACGCTTGCAGACTATCGCCCGTGAAAAATTAACGCCTCCAGACTATCGCCCGTGAAAAATTAACGCCTGCAGACTATCGCCCGTGAAAAATTAACGCCTGCAGACTATCGCCCGTGAAAAATTAACGCCTGCAGACTATCGCCCGTGAAAAATTAACGCCTGCAGACTATCGCCCGTGAAAAATTAACGCCTGCAGACTATCGCCCGTGAAAAATTAACGCCTGCAGACTATCGCCCGTGAAAAAGAGGATTTCCCTTCGTCAGACACTGCTCCACCATTTTCTTTCGAAGAATAATAACATTTTTTTTTTTTGTTACGTTAACATCCCATATAAAACTTACAACATATAGAATTCAGAAATATTGATTTTTTTCTTTTTTTTATACACAAATTTGGAGAAAAATACTTTGATTTTGAGTACACAAGGTTGCGACAAAGGTGTAAAAAGCACACCTGTAAATAGTACATAGTTTTTAATCTACTATATGTTTGTCAAATACCACTCACTCACTCACTGACCTATCATCTCCCAGCCCAAACCGCTTGACAGAAAATATTGAAAACGTAGACGCTCGCTAAGAAAGGATTTTTTGATATTCGAATTTTTAAGTATTTTTAGAAGGGTTTAAAGTTTGAGTTGGTTAGAGCAGGCAAGCCTAGGCATCCTGCGTTGCTAGGACGATAAAGAACAGCTGTTACCGTACATTATCTATTTCATAGTATTATTTTTAATTGAGGTTAATTTCAACTATGATGGCAGTCCTTGAATTACTTGAAATAAACTGTGATTTTGTCCCTCATAGAATTTAAGCCCTGGTGATGGTCCATCCGAGTTAATAATATCCCGAACCACTTAACACAAAAATTTAAAAAGTTTGCACAGGCAATCCGTTTAGAATGTAAACACTCGCTACAAGCATTCAAATGTTTAAGTACTTTTAGGGGGGTTTGAATTATTAAGTTCCTCATCGGCTCAAAAATGGTTAGATTTTGATAAAATTTGGTACAAAAATCTTTCTTCTCATTTAAAACGTCAAGTTCATTAACCAGTTGAATCCGTTTACTGGAACATGGTTTTTGGAGCGAAATTTGTGCGAACGATTCCTTAACGTAGGAAAACGAATGAAATCATTTTTTAAGCAAATTCTGTAGCCATTTACCAGAAAAATTGATAGAAATACTTTTCAAAACTAATTTTCTGTTTGGGTATTCAGAAACGAAGTATATAGAAAAAATTGTATGAATAGTGATACAAAGTTTTCGGATATCAGTATATTTTCTAAAATATCTCGAAAACGGTTGGGAACTCGTAGTAAGTGGAAGGCAGCTATTCGAAAGGTTACTAAATTCTCTACAATAAGATTCTGTTGTAATGTTCGGTGGGGCGATGTCAATCGAAGAGATAAGTGCTTAAAACTTTAAATTTGTTAGTTTTATGCTTTTCAACGTGTATTTGTCTCTGTTTACCTAACTTTTTAAGCGGTTGTTGTATTTTTTTTCTCTCCAACGGAAACAAGCACGGTTACCTCCACATGGTAACTTTAAAGTCCGTGCAATAATAAGCTCTTTTTTGACACTGGTCCGGAGCGCCCCAACGTCAAGAAACATTATACATTAATTACTTATCAATTGATGAATAACATATAGTATGACGTGGTATAATAAAATGTACAAAATTATGTAGTAGCGTTAATTTTGATTATATCTTATTTACTCAATAAAAAAAATTCTTATCGGCCGTGGTGAAGCACGGGTATTCAGCTAGTCTACTATATATTTGTCAAATACCACTCACTGACTGATTGACTCACTCACTGACCTATCATCGCCCAGCCCAAACCACTCGACAGAAAAAATTGAAATTTTGCATGGACACTCCCTATAGAACGCAGACACACGCTAAGAAAGGGTTTTTGGATATTCGAAATTTTAAGTATTTTTAGAGGGGATTAAAGTTTTAGTTGGTTAGAGCAGGCAAGCCTAGGCAGCAAGCGTTGCTAGGACGATAACAGAACAGCTGTTATTTACTGAATATTTCATATTATTCAAATTTTAACGTCCATTTATTATTAATTTCGAATTTTAGGACGGGTTATCTATAGGTTACCACCCTTTTCTAGCCAGGATAGGGGTGATGCCTTTTTATTTTTATGTCATATTTTTATTTTGAATAGCGGTTAATTTCAACTATGATGGCAGACCTCGAATTACTAGAAATGGATTGTGATTTTTTCCCTCATAGAGTTTACGCTATACCTAGCGATGGTCCATCCGATGTAATAATATCTCGAACTCTTGCTAGCCTCCTCACTCATGTGTGTTTCCAAATGGCATCTTGGAAACAAAGTATTAAATTTTAGCGTCCATTTTTTTTTATTTATTTTTTTTTACGGCGTATCTACAACTTGGTCATTAGCGCCGGGCTAGCTAGAGGTTGCCACCCTTTTATAATGCCAACAGCACGTGGTCGGCCACCCATTCAGGTACTGACCACGCCCGACGCTGCTTAACTTCGGTGATCTACGGGAACCGGTGTATTCAACGTGGCTATGGCCGTTGGCGCGTCCATTTATTATTGACAACGAACTTATACCTTAACGGGGAAAACTTCTATTGCTGGTAACCTATAGATAACGGGTTATCTATAGGTTATCTCTTTGTTGATACTGATCAATTGATGAATAACCAATAGTATGAAGGGAACCGTGCAATAATAAACTACACAAAATTAAAGAGTAGCGTTAATTTTTTTGCTGATAGATTATTTAACGCAATAAAATAACTACTTATCTGCCGTGACGAAGCACGGGTAGTCAGCTAGTTCTGTATACAAATCTTCTAAATTCCTTTAGTATTATGAAGTTGGGATTCAGCTAAGAGAAAAAAAAACGTATGATGTTCAATCCTTTTAGCGTCATGACAATAAATTAAGAACAAATCTTATTATATTAGATATATTTTTCGGTCTAAATCTGACGTTTTTTCTCCTAGCCGAATCCCAACCATCCCTTGCTTTCACATTATCTCAACGGCTAACAATCCCAACCATCCCTTGCCTTCACATCATCTCAACGGCTAACAATCCCAACCATCCCTTGCCTTCACATCATCTCAACGGCTAACAATCCCAACCATCCCTTGCCTTCCCATCATCTCAACGGCTTACAATTCCAACCATCCCTTGCCTTCCCATCATCTCAACGGCTTACAATTCCAACCATCCCTTGCCTTCCCATCATCTCAACGGCTAACAATCCCAACCATCCCTTGCCTTCCCATCATCTCAACGGCTAACAATCCCAACCATCCCTTGCCTTCCCATCATCTCAACGGCTAACAATCCCAACCATCCCTTGCCTTCCCATCATCTCAACGGCTAACAATCCCAACCATCCCTTGCCTTCCCATCATCTCAACGGCTTACAATTCCAACCATCCCTTGCCTTCCCATCATCTCAACGGCTAACAATCCCAACCATCCCTTGCCTTCCCATCATCTCAACGGCTAAGAATGTTCATATCATCTAGTTGTAGTTTTCTTCAAACTGCATGAAATGTTCTCATCGAATATAAACTATTAAATGAACACAATGAATCCCCCGCAACATCCGAACTATAGTTACAGAACAAAATGATCTTTATTTTCTCCATTGGGATTGTTCTCTGACTGATAGAATGGCAATGTAGGCTGGTTTTATATCTTCAATAAAATACAAACCACAGCTATTCCCAATAACTCCAATATATTTTCTTATTCCAGTCCTCGAATGAGAAATTCTCCTCCGATTTCGCGCAGATTGTGAAAAATGTCCGCAATAAAGTGGCTCAAATATAAAATTGCTGAAATAACTTTATTCCCCGATTCTTTCAATAAATAATTCAATCTGTTGAGGGCTCTATTTCTACTTTGATGGTTATTCTTCTATATATTTTATGTTTACGAAATAGAGAAATTTTGCTTTTAGTGTGTACACCCCCCCCCTCTTCGTTTATTGGGGGAAACATGGTTATGATGTCCAGAAGAAGACGTAAGTGTCGACTAGAATATTTCATCTTTCTTAGGTACCGAAAATTACTGTGGGTAAACCTTTTGAATACAGGTATATTTGTCCTAACGCTTCCGAACATTGACCAAACGATTTTGTTTGAAATAGACCAACAGAATAACATATTTGAAATAATCACAATTATTGTTAGTATTTTAACATAATAAATACAGATCTTTTATTTTTATGCTTTGATGGTCATGTTTTATTAAATTTCTATTCCTAAGAGCACTATAATAGTCTATTCATTTAGATATATTTTTCCCCCTTTATATTTGCAGGAGACAGTTTTTCTATGTCTAATTTTATTAAATAGAATGGAATTAACAATAGAAATTTAATAAAACAAGGCCCTCATGTTATTCTGCCATCTTTCACTCTTCCCAAAGTGTCCCCTAATCCTTAATCAGAGCAAAAAGTGTGTATACCTAATTTTGGAAGGATGGGACATCACCATAACTGTGTGAAATTAAATAAGTTCAGATGGGCTTCTCCAAGCTACAGCAAATGTTTTGATTTTGACTTAGAAATAAATAAAAAATCGGCTTAAATAATTTTTGATTCTAAAACATCAGAGTACCATATTAAAGCTTATTAAATAATGCAACTTATGAGGCGGAGACAAACCTCTAAGTCTAGAAATAGCTGATTAAGAAAATATTGAATGAGTTAAGATAATACTTATAACAATAGTTCACATCTATATGGCTCTTACTTTACATTAGAATATTTCAATAACGGGAGTTTTTTTTTTTTTTTTTTTCATCTACATCTAGGTCATTAGCGCCGACATCCAGGGTTCAGCGAGCAGTTTTACCAGCGAGCCGTGGGATGATAAAATTCCTGCCGGAGGTTGGGAATCGAACCCACCATCTCCCGCTTATGAATCCAAGGCGCTAGCCATTAGACCACGGGAGACCCCCACGGGTGTTTCTTATTGGAAATTTTATGTAGATTATATAAATGTGATCGTTATTTACGATACATAAACCAGAAATCCGTAAAACAGAGTTTTTCATAAAAAAGAAAACAATAGTTTTGAAAATAGACAAATGTTTGAATAGCTCTGCTACATGTTGAGATAGGAAGCTCATTTCTGCGTCCCTGAACTACAAATGAGGTGCAGAATAAACCCTTAAAGTTATGACATCTCAATGTGGGACACCCTGTATGTATATATAGGGGAAGGTGTTGTACCTTTGACCACTTCGCAAACTTTAATTTTTCTTAGCTTGAATATTACAGCTAAATTCATTTTTTCTTTATTTCATTGTAATTGGTATTCTATTACTTATCATATTTAATTTTTTCAAGGTTCTAGCTTTACATTTAATATTTTTTATTCATTTTTTAAAAAATAATCGTACGGTGGTCAAAGGTACAACATGTAGCTTGTACCTTTGACCATGGGGTGTTGTACTTCTGACCACGTAAAAACAACACAGCAGTGCAGAAAAAAAATTGTATGTAGTAATATTGTAAAGAATTGTAAGTTTAATAAATACAGGACAAGGATGTAAGCATAATAAAAAGCTATTATTGATATTATGTTATGCTTAATATGCTGAAAAATCCAGTCCAACCGATAAACGTTTGAACTGTCAAGCAGATCCACTAGCAATAGTAGGATATGGAAGTTAAGCCACAATGGCTTCAACAGCAATATCATACAAATTTTTATCTTCTTTCATAAACGTGTCACTTAAAGTTTGTTTTTTTAAATATTGGATCATAAACTTTGGACATTTAATACCACTGATCTCTGCGACTAAATATGTAATAGTCTTTTTACTTTTATTTTTAACAAGTATAAAATTTCCTTTTTGTAAATCATATTTGTCAAATTGTTGCTGGTCATCTACAAAACTCGCGACATTTATCAGACAGATCAATGTCACTTTCTCCTGAAGAAATTTCGGTGTCAGTATCAGAATCTGAACTGTCATTAGAATAATTTTCTTTTTATTTACCACTTTTTTAGGAAGGTGTTCATTTGTATGTGGTGCCTTACGTTTAGGGTGGTGCTTTCGTTTTTTTTTTTTAGCATCAATAATTAGATTTTCAGGAATATCTGTCAGGATACGAGGTTTCCCTTTAGGCCAGCCCCTATTTGACATTTTCCTTGCCTGTGCTTTTCGATGAAGCCTTGTAACTTCAAGTGGAACGATATGGGGCGATAGGTTTGAACGGCTACACTGAGGATTGATAAAGTCAGTTTGAACTTATTTAATTTATTATTTTCTAAATTCTTTGAACAATTGAAGCAACCAATATTAATTATTTTTTAAAAAGTTCTAGCAGAAGAACATAAAAGTTGAATTATGAAAAAATTACTCAGGCGTGTTGTACCTTTGACCTGGTCAAAGGTACAACAACTAGTCGTGGTCAGAGGTACAATACCCTGGTAGTAAAAATTAAAAAGCATGCTAAACATTTTAGGGTTAAGATAAATCAATTTCAGAAGCTACACCATATTTCTTATTGTAATAGCTACTTTGTCAAATGATTTCTATCTGAAAAGACATAATACAAAAAATATTATGAGGTATAACGTCATCAGTAAATAACTTTTTTATGATAGAAATGGATATGTATTTTTTGCAAAAATCCTCTTTGGCTTGAATAATCCAAAGTAGGTTACACAAGCCCTCTACTGAAGGAGCTAAACACTAATTACACCAAAATTTATAAAATGTTCCTACAAGTCGCCATAGCCTCGGTGGTCAAAGGTACAATACAGGTACAACACCTTCCCCTATATATATATATATATATATATATATATATATATATATATATATATATATATATATATATATATATATATATACACATATATACAAGCGTTCAAGTACTACAGTTATGATGATCCAGCCTGTAGTAGATATGAGACACTCCAAGGAGAGGGTGCTTACCCTCAACTCATAGTCCAAATATTTGTAGAACACAACCCCGCCCACTCATCGTCCACTCCTACCTGCCTCTCCCTCCTGTCTTAGCCAAACACTAACAACTCATCATCAAAACCAAAATATAATGTTACCTTACTAAGAAAATAAACCAAATCCAATAAGCAAACATTCAAGGCTTATCGTTCCCATGTTTTATCTTGACACATATATCGTTTGATAGTAATGTAATTATTGAAAAAAAAGGAGCTACAATCCGTAGACAGAATTCATTTTAGCGCGGTTCCTCCCTCCCCCATAGGGAGGAACCCCGCTTATAAGGTTGATCTCATGACGCAATCCAGAAGTGCCGACTAGAAAATTTTGCGTTTCAGAATCCCTAGAGACCGAGAATGATGGTGGTTCAAATTTGTATATACATATATATATATGTATGTATATATACATACATATATATATATATGTATGTATATATATATATATATATGTATATATATATATATATATATATATATATATATATATATATTTGTCTGTTCGCTCTCTAGGTAGAAGACGAATGGTCCGATTTTGACGAAATTTGGTACAAAAATCCGTCGTCCAATTTAAAAGGTCAAGTTTGTTAACCAGCAAAATCCGCCCACTGGAAGATGGCGTTTGGGGCGAAATGCGCTCAAAAAAAATCGTAACGCTTACGTTTTTGAGTTCATAAGTTTGTAAACACTCGTTTTATAGGCTTCTTGGGCTAGGAAAACGAATGAAACCATTTTCAAGGCGACAGCTTTAACCTTTTTTGAGAAAATTGGAAAAATAGTTTTTAAATACCGTTTTTGGTTTGGGTACTTAGAATCATGGGATTCAGTTGAAACATTTTTTGCATGTTCTACTTCCATTAAAACTAATATGTTGAAATTTTGGTTACGTTTTGAGTTAAGGAAGGGTTAGAATAAAATATTTTATTAACAGGCATAAAAAGTTTTGGTAACTTTGTATACCTTCCTTAATATCTCGAAAAAGGTTGAGAATCTTGGTAAACGAAAGAATACCATTAGAAAGCTTACAAAATACTCTACAAAAAAGGTTCTGATGAAAGTTTTGATTAGACGATGTCAATCAGAGAAATAAGTGTTTAAAACTTTAAAGTAATTGATTTCGCTTATTCGAACTGTTCTTTTTGTCTGTTTTTATTCCTTGTTATTTTTTAATTGCTTATAGTTGGATAATGTATTTGATAATAAATCAGGTTAAGAAAAATAAGAAAAAAAATTTAATCTTAGAGATATGGATTTCCAAGATATAGCTTTTCAACTGCCTAGCGGGGTCCTTCCTAGGTCGAGTTGGCCTATCCAGGTAAGATTGTAAATAAGACCTTTCTTGAAAGTAAAGATGGAACTGTCAACTTTGGTCCTCCTCTGCCTTCCGGCACTTTCAATGCTGACGAAGGCTACCAATGAGTAGCTGAAACGTCCTAAATATAGATTTTTTAACAAAAATCGTATTGAGGTTTCTTTAGCCGAATCCCAACCATTCCATCTTTACTTATCACCTCGACGGCTAACTATCTAATCTTCATGCTTTCTAGAAATGTGGACCCAAAATAATAACAGCTTCTATTTTAATCATTCTAAATGAGTCTAGAGATAAGAACGGAACCGCGCTAAGATGATGCAGTTCCTGCGAGTCGGACTTTTTTTTCCAAAATAAACATATTTAGCCTTAAAATACCTTGATTTCGCGCCGATGTGCTGAAACAGACCTCGGATTCGAATTCAGCGACTCTCAAAACCATGGAAGCTCTAGTTATTTCTTGTTTAGCGACTTCATTCGAAATTAGACCTTCAAATGCTCTTAAGCCTGACGTGATGGGGTGAAACGGACTCCCGATTCAGATATGTCATGGGCGTATATAAGGGGGGGCTGAGAGGTCTGCAGCCCCCCCCCCCCCCCCCCCCCCGAAATTTTGATTTGATCGGTGAAAATTTCATAAAACCCTTAAAAATAAATTAAATACGATCATTTTGTTCATAAAACATATTCTATTTTTGTTGTAATAGCGTTTAAGTTGGCTAAAACTCTTCCAAGGTGTAAATTGTTAGTATTCCATATACCGGAAATGGTCTCAGAACCCCCCCCCCCCCCGAAAATTTCCCAGCCCCCTCCGAAATTATTTTCTATATACGCCCATGAGATTTATCGTGTCGAAATACATAAGAATACATGTATAGTGTCTTACAAATATACGGTGTGCCTGTGTAATGATTATATACAAAATCATTTTATTATATATTTATGTTTCCAAAATTTTTTTAAAAAAATCTGCCAGCCATATTAAATCACAAGGAAACTATCAAATTCATGAAGGGTATAGTTTCAAAACGAGGAAACTGTACTGTTTCTAAAAGAGTAATTCTTATGAAACGCTTTGATGAATTTGATACATTTATTGGTACTGAACCCTAGTATTGATCAAGCTTTAATGAATTAATTTATTTCTATGTAAAGAGATGTCTGTACTATGCTAAATGCTACTGTAGTTTCAGAGATATAACTTGTCATTTGGGGAAAGCGTAGAGCGTAGCTCGACGTTGTCAGTTAAACAACCCTCCGAGCCAAGGTGCGGGACTAGGAGAAGGAGAAGTGGTAACCTATTAACGCCGTCATTGGCTAGAGGCACCTCCACCTTCCCCTACCCGCTTAAGTGACAAGTCAGCAGATGGCCCATGAGATTGAATAGTTTTCTGTCCTATAAGTAAAAGAGTCTTGGGTTTATTAGTTGATTTTGTCTTGTGCGATGCATAAGTATGTGTTTTCCTGTAATGTATCCATTGCATACGCCACAATAATGAGATATTCGTGTGTTATCGTAGTCCGTCTATTCCATACAAAATTATCGTTTACCCATCGATTACTAATTACTCACCACCAGTAAAGCTTCTGGTAACCACAGGGTTATTTTAGCTTCCTCATCCAATTGTTCGATTTTACCCTTGGGCTCTTGGGTCTCCCCGAGGTCGAGTGGCTAACGCCAATGTTTCTCATGTGGAAGGTGGGGGTTCGAGTCGCGCTTCTAGCAGATTCATTTCTTTCATCTTCGGGCACGAAGAAGGAAATGGCTGCTATACAGTGCATATTGAGGAGGGTTGGCAGATAGCCCGGCGTTAATAGCCTAGATGAAGATGCGTCCTAAAATAAAGATTTTCCTAGGTAGCCTTCGAAGTCCATTTTGAGCAAAAAAAGCTTAAGGCTCTTGACGCTTTGGGCCATAAAGTATGTTAATTTTTATGTTTTTTTTTCAGTTTTTTATAGCTTGATATTTTTGTAATTGTTTTCATCAGTAAAATGACTTTGTCGGTAGAACAGGTTATTATTTGGTTAAAGCGAAAATACCATATATTTTATAATCTTAATATTCCCTCCAAGAACAATTCCAACATTACCTTGAATATACCGTCTGGCGTTATTCTGGAAATGCTCAGAGAGTCACTATGGATTAGGCAAGACGTCAGTGGTCCTAGTATTTTAAATAGACGCACAAAGCCAGGAAGACAAAGCCTTCTGGATGGGGGCCAGCCCCCCCCCCTAGGGGGTGCCCCATTCAACCTGTTGTTAACCAGCCTATGGCCAAGGGCGCCCTCTTCATTTCTGAACGAGCACTAAGCGTGAACAGGCATTCACCCGAGGTCTAGCCGCTGAGTAATTAGAAGGCTGCGGTATCCCGCAAGGTGTGTTCCTCGGCCCATTCTCTCTCGCGCTCTATACTCGGGGTGCTAATGACCAGCTGGGCGTATATGCGCTATTTTCTCCGGCTCCAAACCTCTCATTTGCTCAAAAAGTGTATTAATTGGAGAATTGGCATTTCAGAGTGGAGGGCCAATTACGTTCATAAAAATAAAAAAAATTAAGAAATTCTCCCACGAAACAAATGGAAAGGATCGTATAGACATGTTTACATATGTGCATAGCTAACTTAAAACTAACTTAAACGAATATATGTAATTTTATTTACATTTTACAATATATTTTATACACATCTGTTTACTTGCCACACCAGAGATAGAGGAGGTAGTGTCGGAAGCCGGAAAAAGGGGTTGACACCGTACTGGAGGCCGTCATAGAACTTGATATGAACCACCCTTCTACCACATCTCCTGCCTTCTTAATCCCTTAACCCTACCTCAAAAATATAGAAGTAAGTTAGGCTCTCATTTTGTGTGGAATATTGAAATAATAGGTCCCCATCGGCGCTAATGACCTAGATGTAGATGCTACGGGAGGTTCTTTAGAATTTGTGGCAGATCTTCGGTTATTACAACAACGACACGGAATTTTTTAAAACATTTTCAAATGTTCTTTCACAAAGGAACCCCACATTGATGAGGGCTGCAAACAAATAAGAAACTAAGATGAGAAAAGCAAAAGTTTAATACAATATACATTAACATAATAGCGCCTTCACCTGAGCGGTTATGTAAATAATACCAGGGAAGAAGTGTGAAAAATGAAGGAGGAGAAATGCCCCAGAGAACAGGAGTGCGGGAGAATTGTGAATTCTGCCGAGGTAGATGGGCCCAGAATTCCTCCGGGGACATGGCTGTTGACAAATACCCTCCTCTCCTTTCCCGCGCGCGGGACTTATGAATAAATCAAATTACCGTGGTAAGTCTTGACAGGTACTTCCTCTCTCTATCTTACATCACTCCATGCAAAGTAGACTAGCTAGGTCAGTAATATAGGGCCTGTAAGATATTATGTATCTATCAATGGAGCAGAACACTTTTCTCAATTACAGTAGATTCTCCTTACTCTGGCGGTGTCGGGACCGGGGTACCGTGGGATTAGAGAAAACGCCGGATTAGAGAATTTATTTAGAAGCGGTTACTTCTCAATATTTAAAATGGTACATATTATTAAAATTACTTTTAAATATTGCATCCCACTCACGATGAATGTTTGTACTAGAAACATACATGCCTTCTTCGACTTCCATTCAATGAAAAACCAAGAAACAAATGTTTGG
This sequence comes from Gonocerus acuteangulatus, assembly GCA_946811695.1. Classification (NCBI taxonomy): domain Eukaryota; kingdom Metazoa; phylum Arthropoda; class Insecta; order Hemiptera; family Coreidae; genus Gonocerus; species Gonocerus acuteangulatus. The sequence goes on from OX328126.1 coordinate 91,541,758, forward strand.
CTAGCTAGGAAGGAAGGTTTTCTAGGAACCCTCAAGCTGGTCTAGCTCCGGCCAGTTCTGAGAACCGACAGTCATTCCTCTAAGGCTAATAACATTGCAAGGTTATAGACGTTGGATGGTTATAAACATCTCTCTGTTATAAACTAGGGAAAGTAAAAACAAAAATGTGAATTGACAAAGTTGTTCTAAATTTGATTTCCTTTGATATAGAAAAAAATGCATTGAAATCGGTTAAGATTTCGAACCTGTAGACCTTGACTTTGAAAAACAATATGTGGGTTGGCGCCATTTTGGTTCGTCGGTCCGAAATCGGTCTAGAAACAAACAAGTTTTAATGGCCAAGAATTTCAAGCCGTTGGATTGGACCGGATTGGATCGGGTCGGGACCAGTGTTGGCAACTCGATTTAGATGAATGTGTTGGTTTTTCTTCCGACAGTCGGTGGCTATCGGATCGAATCGGAACGGGTCCAGTGTAGGTGCACCCTAAGGGAGAGCCTACTGTATATAGTTTTTATTTGTTTGTTTTTACGGCTAACCGATATCCTAGGTGCGGTCAGGAATTCTCTCAATGGGTCCTGAATAAGAAAAGTTCCTGCTCCAGGTGGGGCTCGAACACACCATCTCCCGCACGAGAATTCAAGGTGCTAGCCACTCTAATTTTATAGGGAGACCCATCTATTAAATAGGAAGTAGACATTTCTTGCCAGATACTTCCAGACTGTTACATAATTAAAATGCAAAGTAGACAACCAAGAAGAGTACTAGGAAGCTCAATAACACTGCAGTTCTGCCACGATTCTTCTAGATCTACTCTTCCGTTTGATTAATCGTAGGGCGGGGTTCAAAGTGCCGCACAGTGGTAGGGCGGGGTTCAAAGTTCCGCACAGTGGTAGGGCGGGATAAAAAGTGCCGCACAGTGGTAGGGCGGGGTTCAAAGTGCCGCACAGTGGTAGGGCGGGGTACAAAGTGCCGCACAGTGGTAGGGCGGGGTACAAAGTGCCGCACAGTGGTAGGGCGGGTTTCAAAGTTCCGCACAGTGGTAGGGCGGGGTACAAAGTGCCGCACAGTGGTAGGGCGGGGTACAAAGTGCTGCACAGTGTTCCAGATAGCATGTATAGTGTGAACAAGTTAAATCTCTGATAACTATCTATGAGAAACCAATAGACAACACTTTAGGGAAAGATTTTTTTTTTCATCAGTACAATTGTAAGTAATATAATTAATTGTGCTGGCCTAAGTATACATGTCAATGAATAGTATATGGAAGGAGCCAAACATTATCGGCACTTCCTTATATATCTAAGCAATTTGTGCTGATTTAACCCTGGAATCACAATATGATGAAGCTGTTACAAATCTCGGTACTTACGTATTAGCGTCAAAGCAGGTTAAAGAGCCGGGTCTCAGAGAACTCGATCTACACCGTGTCAGAGATCTGGATCAAGGAGTCAAATCAGATTTCGCCAATATGGCGACGGGATTATCAACGATTTAGGTTAACTAGAGTTTTGATATAACCTTTAGCTAGCGAAAACGCGTAGCACTTATATTAATAGCATAATTGCTATGCGTTTCCGCTTCGCTAGTTTAGATTATATCTAAACTCTAGTCAATCCAACTCGTTGATAATATAGATCAAGCATGGTTTTTCGCTGGATAATGGACTGATAAACAATTTAGCATCGCTTCGAAACACTAGCTTTCATCCTAGCTATTCTGATGTCACTATCTCGCACAGAAACTGAAATCGCGTAACAAAAAAACAACAACAACAATTGCGTGGGTAAATAAACCACAAATGAATTGTGTTAAAAAGACAAAGGGAACAAGATGGCTACTATAAACACAATAGATGATATCTCCGATAGTGATTGACCAATAGAAATGCGTTATCCATGATCCAGATCTCTGAAGGAGACCCGCCTATTTAACCTGCTTTCACGCTAATACGTAAGTACCCAAATCTCACAACGTGGGGTCATATAAGACCCCATCTAGTCTTCCATAATTCTTTGACAAATTTGGTGTTAGGTTTCTGAAAAGGTATTTTAAGATGACTACCATGTATAATATAACAATTTATAACCAAATAATCTTATTTAATTGTAAAATGGGGAGTGGGAAATCCACCAATTCCACCAATTTAGACATAAGTTTATTTGAATATTTGTCCTTTGAATATCAACATTAAATATAACGTTTTCTCCTATAATATTTTATCTTTATGACTGCTAGAATAAAAAAATACTATAATATGTAAAATTGATTTAAACGGGAATCAAGTATAGTGACTTCAATGTATGCACATTATAGTGATCAAAAAATAAAAATATGGTTATTCATTTATACACTTTTCAGATATACTTTGCCTGTGATTCCTACACAGACTCTTACTACACTTTTCACAATGTGTTACAGCTTTCTTGTCTTTTTTACGACCAAAAACATCACATCGTATATATGGACATCCTCTTTTTCACTCGTATCTCATACTTCACCACTAACACAGTCTTCACTATCCAAAAGTCTCCAAACTCTCTGTTTTTGTCTTCTACAATTTCTCAAAGCAACTCATTGTGAATTTCATCTTCAGTGCAAAATAATTTATCTTCAGACATACTACATTCGATAAATAAAAATATTACATAAACCACAACGTGGGGTCGCCTGTGACCCGAAGGCTTTATATACGTTCACAGGGATTGGAATGAGAAAAGCCTGGCTCTCTATTATGATCACATTGTCTGTACAGGAAGGTAGAGGATTGGATATGTTTAACAGCTGGAATGTGTAGGAAATAACAAATATTTTCAGAACTCAGGGGGTCATGGGTGACCCCACGTTGTGATTCCAGAGTTAACTGCTGTTATGGTAGCTGGTCACGGGGCCAAGGCCTCTTAAGCCTCCTGGGAAGGTCTTTAGGATGGGTCTGAGTGGAAAGGGATTGACCTCTAGGATTTGGGTGGGATGACAATTTGGAATGAAACGTTAGGAATCGGGATTAGGCGAGGTCCTTTACGAAGGGTATGTTGAGGTCGTTGTGTGGGGTTAGGGAAAGATAAAGACATAAAGCACCATCCCTAATGGTTATTATTATCATTATTCATGACGTCAGCGGGCATGAATAATGATAAGAATTTGTAAGAAGTGAATTATATGGAATATACACATTATTATTATTTGAATATTAAATAATTATCATTTTAAGGGGATGTTTCTAGAAAGAAAAGCTTTGGAAAATAAAGCTAAGGACAAATGGCGTGGGGCTAAAATGCACTTAGGGAAGAACAAGAGGCAGGCGTTAGGAGTTCACAAGTGGAGCTTGTTGATTGAGTCATGAAAGTGAGAAAGGCCAGTGGGAGGTGGGAAATGTGAGGTGGGAGATGTGAGGTGGGAGATGGGAGATGGGAGACCCCGGATTGCTAAGGACGGAAGGAAGGCCGTCAACCACTAGCCACTAATTAATAGGTGGAGGTGAACAGCCAGTCTCCCACTCCAGAGATGTGTCACTTTCCTCTACGCTCATTGGCTCTCCAAGACCAATGGCAGCAGACCGCAGTGTTTAGAGCAAGCACCCTACCCACCAATCACAATCCTCGTTCTATCTCTTACTAGTTTCCCTAATGGACTAGTGCTTTCTCTACCTAGGCGTAGTTCTACAGGGTATCGTAAAACTCACGTTGGGACAGCGTCATCTCGACCAATGACTAACCGCATTGTTTAGGGCAAGCACCTTATCGACTAATCACAATCCTCGTTCCATCTCCTTCTAGTTTCTCTAATGAACTAATGGTTTCTCTACCAAGCCGAAGTTCTACAGGGTACCTTAAACCTCAAGTTGGGACAGCGTCATTTCGACCAATGGCTGACCGCAGCAGGGCCGCCACATGGGGGGGGGGGACTGCCGGGTACTGTTGTCCCGGGCCTCGCTAATTGGAAAACAATTTATAGTTTATGAGCTTGTAAATAGAATGGGGTTTAGAAACATAGACGGGCATAGCCTATATTTATTGGAATGGGCTCTATATATTTTTTTAATGTTCATAAACGACAAAACAAGTGCAGTCCCAGAATAGTATATTTCATTAGGAGTAGTAATAAAACTACATGTACCGAAAGTGACCTTTGCTGCACTTGTCGGCTTTAATTCTCATTTCGCTCAAAACTCAAGATGAAAATAATTGTAAAATGTCCAAAGTCCTATAGCAAAGTTCTAGATTTTTCAGTCTGGCTCTGAGAAGTGGGTGCCCGGCTCAAAGAAGTGGGGGCCCGTGATCTGGTCCTGGGCCCGGCTCTCAAATGTGGCGGCCCTTGGCCGCAGTGTTTAGAGCAAGCTCTCTATCGTCCAATCACAATCTTCGTTCAATCTCTTACTAGTTTCCTTAATGGACCAGTAGTTTCTCTCCCTGGCCGTAGTTCTACAGGGTATCTTAAACATCATGTTGGGACAGCGTCAACTCGACCAATGGCTGACCGCAGTGTTTAGAGCAAGCACCCTATCCCCCAATCAGAATGCTCGTTCCATCTCTTACTAGTTTCTCTAATGGACTAATGGTTTCTCTACCTAGCAGAAGTTCTACAGGGTATTGTAAACCTCATGTTGGCACTGCGTCATCTCGACCAATGGCTGACCGCAGTGTTTAGAGCAAGCACCCTGTCCACTAATCGCAATGCTCGTTCCATCTCTTGCTAGTTTCCCTAATGGACCAGTGGTTTCTCTGCCTAGCCGTAGTTCTACAGGGTATCGTAAGCCTCACGTTCGAACAGCGCCATCTCGACCGATGGCTGACCGCAGTGTTTTAGGGGTGCCTTCCCGGGAACCTAGTGCCTTTCCGGACCCTGTACGCCTCTCGACATTCACCTTGCTGGGTTGTGCCTTCGCTGGAACCTAATACTTCTCTGGTGTCCACTCCCTTGTCTTGCAGGTGTCATACAAGGCATTTGGTGCCTCTCCAGACCCTGTCATCCTCTAGCCACTCTCCTACTCTCCAGATACTTCCCAAGAACATGGTGTCTCTCAGGCCCTAACTACCCTGCAAGTGCCTTTCCGGACGCTGCTTACTCCTCAGCATTCATCTGGCCGGGTTGTGCCTTCGCTGGAACCTAATACTTCTCCGGTTGCCTCCCAAAGCTCTCACCACTCCCTTGTCCTGCAGGTACCTTACCAGACGCATATAGAGCCTCTCCAGAGCCTGTCCTCTCACCACTCCTCTACCCTCTAGGTGCTTCCCGAGAACTTGGTGCCTCTTAGAACTCTAACAACCCTGCAGGTGTCGTCCCAGGAACCTAGTGCCACTCAGAACCTGGACTACCCCTCTCCACGCCACTAACTACAGGTCCATCTTTCTATCCGCTTTCTCAGAGTTTTAATATCTCTGATAATCTAAAACAATATTCTTTCTAAAAGAAATGTATTAAAACACTGGCCTGAATGTAACGCGAATAATGGTGCATGAAATACAGAAATATGGCGAGAACCTTAGAAAAGAATTGCTCTCCTTATCTGAAATTACATCTAGGAAAAGTTAAATAATTCTGGTTTTAATCTCGGCCATCTTCAAGACACTTGCTCAAAGTTTTCTTATTAAAAGATTTGTTTTATGATTCTATTCTGGTAGTATATTCTTGGTTTACATTTCCATCTGTTTAACTACGGCGTCCTGCTAAATTTAACTTACATCTTAAATTTTGAAATGAAGACAAAGAAATCGAGGTTCTTAAATCTTACTCTTAGCATCTTCTTGCTCCGAATAGGAAACCAGTTTGTTTGAAGGTATATGTGTAAATGTAAGTATACAAGTCGTGAGTTAAGGATGCAAACGAAAATATCACATCATATCTGTCGTAACCTAATGTTATTAAGGCAACAAAGCTTAACCCATTTAATAGCAATATTTTTTATGGAATTTTTTAATAAAAGTTTAACAGGGTGTTTATATACCATAGAATAGCCTCTAAACCAAATTTAAATCAATTCCAACAATTACTTTCTGAAATATCAGCTGTCCTATATATAGGATATCAGCTGTCCTATATATAGGATATCAGCTGTCCTATATATAGGATATCAGCTGTCCTATATATAGGATATCAGCTGTCCTATATATAGGATATAAGCTGTCCTATATATAGGATTTAATTTGGGATAAGCTAGGATAGTATTACTAAAATATTATTCACAAAAAATAGGTTATTTATTTTAACATATTTTTACATAAAATAGAATGTCTGAAGAAAATAATGCACATATACAAATAAAAAACATATATTCTAGGGTTATTAAAATTTTGTTATGAATGAAATTTTGAAAAACAATTTGTTTTATACTGCCTTTTTTCCAAAATGTCAAAGGTTTTCCTTTACAAACAGAAAATTGACATCTCTGTTGCTTTTCTCTCTTTCCAATGATGTAGGCCTTTCCATCTAGCCTGACAACTTTGGCGCTGGAACTTCTTCAAGCTGGTGGTCTTCCACCACTCTTACGTGCATTTGCTCTTAGCTTCTAATATGTCAACGCAATCATCCTGCGAATGACATGTAGGCTTTTCTTTTGGCCTTGTCTCCTATTTCATTAAAATTATAGATAACATCATATTTCTCCCAAGATAATTTGCCTTCCAAAGTTTTGTTTTGGGGAGAATTTTTAATCTTTTTTATTAAATATCTAATTTTTTTTAGTGGTACGTTTATTTATCGGTTTCTCATCTTCTGAGCTTGATGAGCTGAGCTTATATCATCCATGTTACCTTATGGTTGGTCATCCATGTTACCTTATGGTTGGTCATCCATGTTACCTTATTGTTGGTCATCCATGTTACCTTATGGTTGGTCATCCGGAAGATTTAGTTCAATAGTGCCAGGACTGTTTCCTCTTGGTCCGTGTCTTCCAAAACATCTGGTGGTAATGCTAATATATCAGCTTTAATTTCTTCCGAGAATAAATAGGCCACAGTATCCTCGATTGTATTGAAACCTGAAGGAATAGATGTATTCTACACACAGGAAAAATATACTCATAGTAGCAGCGTCCTATTTATAGGACAGTCGATTAAATTACAAATAAAAATTAGATGAAAATATATTTTCAATAAACTATTACTTAGAATAATAGTTTCATCAGTTCTAATTAAGAAAATGAAAGAAAAAGTTACTTACCAATTTTTTAGTAGGAATAAGAGACAAAGAAGATAAGGATTTAGGGAGCAGTTGTAAAACAGTACTTCATTATCCCACAGCTTGGAGGATACTGAAAGAGTGAGGGTTTAAACACTTGGAACTCTTAGACTGACATGTCCTGATATGATTTGATGGTAGAGGAAAATTTCCCTGCACCTTCTAATCCTGTCAGGTCATGAACAGTGACTGTCATATAAATAGGACGCTGCCACCTAATGGGTTAAGGTCATTAAATAAGGTCGTACAGTCCTGTGTTCCTGGAGTATGTCAGTACAGTGTTTATATACTGGCTAGCATTGCCTAAGAGTTTTTACAGTCCTGTGTTCCTGCAGTATGTCAGTGCTGTGTTTATATGCTGACTAGCATTGCCTAAGAGTTTTTACAGTCCTGTGTTCGTGGAGTATGTCAGTACAGTGTTTATATACTGGCTAGCATTGCCTAAGAGTTTTTACAGTCCTGTGTTCCTGGAGTATGTCAGTACAGTGTTTATATACTGGCTAGCATTGCCTAAGAGTTTTTACAGTTCTGTGATTCTGAAGTATGTCAGTACAGTGTTTATATACTGGCTAGCATTGCCTAAGAGTTTTTACAGTTCTGTATTTCTGAAGTATGTCAGTACAGTGTTTATATACTGGCTAGCATTGCCTGAAAGTTCTTGCATATCATACGGCAGATTAATACTGTTTCTTCTGCAGCAGTCTGCCAGTAAATGCTTCACTGTAAGTTCAGAATTTCATAGGCAACGTACTTATAAACTCTTGTCATTAAATCAAATACCTCCAGACTTGCCTTTTACGAGACTGTAAGCTGCATGTTTTAGAGTCCCATGGAGCATGGCGGGTCTAACCCTACTGGACTGGATTAAATAGCTGTGTCTTCTCCGTCCATCTCTTTACCCAGACACCACCTAGATTTAGTAGAATAGAATAAGTAGGCATAAATCCACCATTTGTAAATTTTCACAGTCTCTTCTAGTACGTAAGCCAAGGTTAAGGGGTAGTTTTAGGTCCAGATCCAGGTCCCAATTCGTTGTGGCTGGAGCTCCCAATGTACGTAATAAATATTTCGGGAGAGTGAAAAAAAGTCCATCTCTTACCATTTCTAGTAATACTCTAACGTTATTTCATGCTTTAAAACGCTTTTCGTTACCGTATTATCATCTTTGGCTTTGGACCAGTTGGCCGGTTTTAAAACATTTGTTTTTTCATTTTTAAAATTTTTCAAATTTTACTTTTCTGATATCTTGGCATTGGTATAATGTCTGCGGAACATGATCTCTATGTATAAAGCAACTGGTAAAACACATGTAAGGCCATTTATGGGGGTCCAAAGGGACCGGGTAGTGGAGGGAAATCCTTATTCAATGGGCTCAAAATCAATTTTTAAGGAATCTAGCTAATACAAGTTTGACAAGAGCTTGCAACACTTACCGCAGCTTGCGCAAAAAGCTGTCACTGTGGTGGTATTCATGAAGCAATGAAATTCTCTTGGTAGAAAAGTGGCTATTAGTCCACGGGACATGCTGGTCCGCTAAAACATAGGTAGCGTACAGTCTCGAATGTGATAAAACTATGAGTTTTTAAAGAAATGAAATAACAACTCGGCCCTAATATTTCCCCTGATACGTATTTCTAAGGGCCGCCACACACTATGAGGTAGACCGGACAGGTTCACCCGTCCGGTGCACCTGTCCGGTCTACCTCAAAGTCTGTGGCGGAACTTTACTACCCCCACTCTACCCTTTCCGGCGACCTCACACCTGATGAAAATTCGATTATTTCCACCTGACAGGCGAGTAGACCTCATGTGTGTGTGGGGGTTGTCAGGTGTACCTGATGAGGTCTCAGTTTTCTGCAACTCTGATTTGTGTTGATTTCTTTTACCGTTGTGGCCTTTTAGCACTTTCCTCCGAAGGAAAGTAGCTATTGAGGTTGGACTCATGACGAAATTTTTGAAAAATTTCTTCAAATCTTTATCGATCCTACCTAGTAGACACCGAAAATAACCCCCGTTAAAATTTATGTATATATATATATATATATATATATATATATATATGTGTGTGTGTATTAGCGGCCAGAGTTTTTGTTTTTTCGTCACGAAACTTGGTATATAGCATTCAATTAGCAAACGATTGAACGAGTTCGTTAACCACCAAAGTCGGTCCACCGGAAGGGGGGTTTTACCCCGAACCCAAAACACTAATTTGACCATGTCAGCCGTAATATTTGTTATATTTCAACGAAACTTGGCATTCGTAGTGGTAATATAGAGAGAAAAAATTACTAATATTCTCATACCGGTCGTAATTTCTGCTGAATTGTTACGAAACGCGGTATACATCGTGCGTAACTCATGAGAAAGAAGTGTTGTAAAAATGAGCTGAATCGGTCAATCGGAATGAGGGGTTTACTTTGTAATATATTTCAATAGAAAAGCCCGCCAGACGTAGGTTCACAAAGCCGCCGCAATGAGCGCTTTCTACCACTAGAGGGACTGTATCCTGTTCCTGCGTAAGATCAAAATACGATATGAGGTTTTTTGTATTTATTACGTAGTTTAGTAGGTACCATGTGTAAACATAACTCTGGAAGCAAATTAATAATTGATCAGTTACTCATTACAAAATTAAAAGAGCACTATTCATGTTTTTATTTTATTTCTGTAGGATATTTTGAGCAAATTGTTCTGGAAAGTAGTCTGCACTACCCAAATTCTGAGGAAAGTGCTTAGTTATGCAGCTCCTGCGTGACGGACTTTTTATTTATTTATGGAATCAGTTTAAAGTGTAAAATGTCTCGTAAAATTAACGAAGTTCTTAGTGATTTCATCGAAATTTATAAAAATGAACCATGTTTATGGAAAATAAAAGACGATGATTTTCACAATAGAAATAAAAGGGATGCTGCATATCGCAAATTAGTATACAAACTGCAGAAAATATATCCAAATGCAAACGAGAGTATGGCTAAAAGTAAAATTAATAGTTTTTGATCTAATAGTCGAAAGGAGTAGAGGAAAATTGACTCCTCAAGATTCTCAAAGTAGCTGTTAGTTTTTCGCGTGGAGATATAGCGGCCCTCATTTGTGTATATTTCTTCTTAATGAAAGGAGATACAAGTGACAATAACTCTATGTAAACTGATTCATTCATGCGCAGATAATTGCGATAATCTGTTGGCTCATACCTTAATTCGTAAGATTGATATGGGTGAATTTATTTCTTCTCTGCAACCATTCCTTACACCATTGTTTGCGTTTTTTTCGTTTGTTTTTACGTGTCTCAAATATTACTGCAAATAGAGAGAGATAAAGTAGATGATCTCCTGGAGGATCCATGTTGATAACTGACAAACCTGTCCGGTACACCTAAACAGTGTGGGTCACTGGTAGACCGGACAGGTGCACCTCACGGGTGTACCTGTCCGGTCTACCTCATAGTGTGTGGCCGGTCTACCTCATAGTGTGTGGCCGGTCTACCTCATAGTGTGTGGCCAGCCTACCTCATAGTGTGTGGCCGGCCTAACGGTTTAAAATATATTTCGAGCCCGGATTGCGTCATGGATGAACCAAATAAACCTATATCTATATATAAAGGAGTTTTAAAAATTATTTTTCTAAATTCATTTACTTGTAAAGCCTTAACAGCAGCATTCATTCTCGAAGAAGCAATCTTGCTGATAAACCTGCTAACTGCTGGCCGAAACTAGCCAAGACGCCATGAGGAGATCGGTAAAGCATTACCCCAAGCCGGGTTTAGCCGATAATGGACGATAAATTATGCGTATTGGGTTATTAGGGTGGAAATGGCTGGGAGATGATGTTATATCAGCTGTTTCAGGGGTTAATGTTACAGCTGGGGGGCTGTAACAGTAATTATCACTCTTGGGTTCATTATGTTAGCACGTTATGTAACATGTTACACTCCGCCTCTATTACCTTTCACGGGTTTCAGATATTTTATCAAGTTGTATAACATAATTCTGAAATTAACATCCGATATCTGAAATTTTGTTAAGATAAAATATTAATTCGTGTACACAAATTATCTCATAACCAGATAATTGAATTACTTAATAAAAACATTAGAATGATCCAATCTTTCCATTTTTGTGAGTTTCCTCCCTCCTTCCATAGGGATAACCATTGTACTTTTGAAACGATATCATAAGCTAACCCCATATTGAAAGTTGTAAAGCAAATTACAAAAAAAAAGGCCTACCAGGAAGCTAGATGTGATTCGTCGTCAATAGATTCGTCGTCAATAGATTCGTCGTCAATAGATTCGTCGTCAATAGATATGTTGAAAAACAAAAAAAAAAATATATAAATAATTGTAATAAGCAAGAAATATCAACTATACATATATAGTAAAATAAAAAAAATCCTTACGTAGGAGCTGCATAACTAAGCACTTTCCTCAGAATTTGGGTAGTATAGATTGAATTCCTGAATAATGTGCTGAAAATTTTCGACTTTTGATCTGACACAGGAACAGGATACGGCCCCGCTAGTGGTAGAAAGCGCTCCTAGCGGCTAATTTCCCAAACTACGTCTGGTGAGCTAATTCTAATGAATTATAGTACAAAGTAAACCCCCCTTTCCGATAGACCAATTTTTTTTTTCATTTTTACAACACTTCTTTCTCATGAGATACCCACGACGTATACCGCGTTTCATTACATTACAGCAGAAATTACGACCGGTATGAGCATATTAGTAATTTGGGTCCGGAGTAACCCCCCCCCCCCCCCCTCCTAATGAACCGATTTTTACAGCCCATATTTATCGCTAGATTATCACTACGAATACCGAGTTCCGTCGAAATATAACAATAATTACGGCTGGTAGTGGCGAATTGGTAATGTGGGTCCTTTTTTTCTTGTAGTTTTACAGATCTGGTACATTTTTGACATGGATATGTCTTAGCCATGGCCTACTTAGATGCTAAAACTGTAACGGTTCGGCTACGTCCGGACGATGGTACACGAGGGTTCCGTTGCTATGGCCACTAACCGACGTGGTTACCGTCCTATCGAAACCGTCAAATTTTTATAGGTTATGAGGTAAAATCATTGTAGATTAAATCAGTGGAGTTAGTTATAGCGTTTTATAGATGAACTAGTCAGTCGGGATCGAGTGTGTCAGGATGTCGTCCGCGGACATATCCATCATACAAGCTATTTCCCACAGGAAAATGTCCCTTTAAGTTTGCAATTGTCATATAAAATTCTCTTATATAATAACATAAAGTGATTATGAAGTGCCATTCGGGGTGTCGATAAAATAAATTTAACTCCTTTCCTCCTTCTCTCCATAGATAGGTCGAAAGGATTTCACGTTTTAGAACTCGCAGATACAGAAATAGCGGTGGTTTCATCGCTATCGTCCTTACACGTCAGTGCGATAAATCGTTGTATTAAATTAGTTAATCATATCTGGTTTCTAACGTCAACGTAATCTTTGATGTAGCCTAAAAATCAAACAAAAACTAATTTTTTACATTTTTTTTTCTTGTCATTAAACTATTTTGTCTTTAGTGCAGTAAGTAATGGAGACTCAGTTCTCTATTACAGTAATCTACTCATTCTTTGGCCTCTTCTGAGAAAGTTAAGTAAGGTTAGTCGGAAAAGAAAACCGTAATAAAGGTGTGGTTTAAGACCTGACAACTTCTTAACATTTAATGATTATTATTGTTCACAGGTTGGGCAATAGCTCCGGAAGAACGAGGCTGGAAATACAGACTGAGCATCTATTACACCAAACCCCAGGACTCCGGTGTGTTTACCTGTTCCACGCCCAGAGGGCTAACCAACAGCCTGCCTGTCTTCGTAACTGGTAATGCCCAAACACTTGACATTTGTAGCATTGCAGGATACCACATTTTTTTTCTCATAAGTTTTAAGTGTTTACATTATTAATATTTTTATTATTTTTCTCTTCGTATCTTAGAAACACGTTATACATTCCTGTCATGTATATGATTCTCCTGAAGTCCTACCTGCAGCTATAGTGTTAATTTATTTTATTATTTATTATACCACGTGTGTTTCTGTGTTTGGCATATTTATCAAACACAGTCACTTATGTGGTATACTCATTACCAAAAAGAAAAATAAATTTTACTGTAATGTGTCAAATAACCACTAAAAATACAGTTATATTTAAAGTAGAAACAATCACTGCAGTCATATCATAAACGGAAACAAAAAGTTTAATATAATTTATTAAGAATATCGTTTTTATAAGTGTTTTTCATATGCCAGAATAGCATAGCGAGCTTAAAAAAGGAAATTCTGAGAACATTAATTATTGTTCAAAACTGTATAAGTTTAATTGATTATAATCAACTAAACTCCTGTTAATGGATTCTACCCACGAAGCAATTTTCAAAAGAGAAAATCGCACATTAGCGAGCTCTAAAAACAACTAAACAAATAAGTAATAATCAACTAAACTTATACAGTTTTGAATAAAAATTAGTTAACAGAATGAACATTTATCTAGAAATAATTTTCATGGATTCATAAAATCCCATGTGTTATTGGAGGAAAAATGTATCTTTTTGAATTGTAATCATTTTATGAAACTAGACAAAAAACAAATTAAGTGCACAGAAAACATGTCACCATTAGATAAAAGACTGAATCATTGATAACATATTTTTTTCAAATCTTCTCTTTAGGCAAAACAAACCAGGCACCATGATATAAACTACAATAAGTACATTTGGGCTGCAAATTATTGAATTTATGTAATGAAAATATATTTTAAAACATTTTCACATTCTTTAAATTACACAATAAGTTATATGTTGAATTAGTACAATTTCCATAACTTATTGCACATTTTGCAACTTTAATATACATAAATTTCTGTTCTTGTTTTTTTAGTTAGTTTTATAGAATTTAAAATACATAATGTTCCTTGGCCATGCACTAGTCAGTTTAGCAGACTTCTCAGAAATGTGCCATGAACTAACGAGCTTGCTTAGTAATGCAGCTCCGTACTTGTATAAAATATGTTTTCCCCTTCCTACTGAAGAAAATGCTGTTGTCTTCTTAATTTTCTTTCTTAACTAGATGCATTTCACTGTCATTAAATCAGCCTTCCTCATTTTGTCTTCCATTATGGTTTCAGACGTTCAGTGCAACAGGATCAGCGGGTCCGGACAGCTGAGAGTGAGGATAGAGGGGACTAGATTGGGGCAGAGTGTCCACTTCCACTGTCCCACCGGTTTCCGGCTCAATGGGACAGCCAACCTAACATGCAGGGCCAGTGGTGAGTCATTCACTCGGGATATTTATATTTTTAAAATAATGATTTATTTTTTCTTACTTTATTCTGTGTGAGTTCATTTAATATACTCCTAACATTACCAAAGTTTTTATTTATTTTTTTAACAATAGCAAGTGACATAAAGCAGGCCATTCAGGTTCCAGTTGGACCACAAGTCGGATCGTAAATGGGCTTGTTGAATTGTTTGAAGTCTAGTTGGACAAGTCGGAACATTCGACTGACGACGGAGTTGGAGCGTGAGTGGAGGAGTCGGATCAAAGTCGTCCAACTTAGCGCAGTCTGTACGAGACCTTCGGGCATCTTCGGTCTGCCCTCGATACATTTTTTGGCTGGCAAGTGACGTACACAGTCCTGAAAACAGACTAGGACTAAATTTGGGTAGCTAGTTGGATAGCAAGTCAGAGCATGAGTGGAATCGACTATCCAACTAGAAGTCCTACTAAGTCGTACTGCAAATCAGAATGTAAATGGCTTGCTTGAGACTAATGATGTATTTTACCATATAAAGCAAGCTACAATAAATTTAGAGACAAATAACCTATTATACATTACATAAATTTTAATAGTAATAAAGTTTACAATAGTGACCAGTAAATGCTATTTTAAATCGTAAAATGCAAATTAATGTTTTAAGGTCTTCTGGATATGACCTTGTCATTTTGGTAATACCCGACGTTTCGCCAGACATACTACCGGCTTCCTCAGGGTTCATTCTGAGAATTAGAATAGTTTCTTAAAAGGGTTACTGACAAAACCGGCAGAGTGGATTAATAATAAGGATTAAAGATTATGCATTATAATAAGGATTAAGGATGGCTAGGTATGGTTAGTAAGATGGAATGTAATAAGATTTAATATATAAATAATGTAAATAGAACTGGCTCCATTGTGACCGATATCCTGGGAAAATAAAATTTAAGGCTCCCTGAAAATATGGGCTAAATTAAAAAGAAAATGCTGGTAATTTCTAGTTTATGGGAGCGGGAAATGAGTTTTCCTCCCCCCCCCCCCTCCCTAGCGAGGTCATTCTTCATTCAGAGATCCATTATTAAAGAGCGGCTTGTAGGAAAAGGCACTAGAAGCTGCCATGAGTGGTCTACCTGTCCGGCACTCGGTATTCATTGCGGTGTTTCACAGGGGTTTATACTTAGTCCATGCTTTTTTAGAACACTTCACACTGATTTGTGTCAGTCCTTTTCAACCCTCCAGTGATTTCGTACATCGTACGTCGGCTTGTATATAGGTTAAGTCGAAAATACTAAATAAAATACATAGACTAAGTATTTGAACATTGCTTCTTGAATTGTAAATAAAATGCTAATAGCAATAAGGAGGCAGCTCCAATTTGGGGGATTTTAATCTCAGAACATTACCACGGATTTAGAAATTACGTTTATCTTCTGGTAGAATAAGACAGCAGCTCTGGTCACTTCAATAGTAGAATCACAGCAACTAAACCACAGTGTGAGGTCCACTATTGACTTTCCATCTGCGTACAGTCAACCCTATCTTCTGGTAGAATAAGACAGCAGCTCTGGTCACTTCAATAGTAGAATCACAGCAACTAAACCACTGTGTGAGGTCCACTATTGACTATCCATCTCCGTACAGCCATCCCTATCTTCTGGTAGAATAAGACAGCAGCTCTGGTCACTTCAATAGTAGAATCACAGCAACTAAACCACTGTCTGAGGTCCACTATTGACTATCCATCTCCGTACAGCCATCCCTATCTTCTGGTAGAATAAGACAGCAGCTCTGGTCACTTCAATAGTAGAATCACAGCAACTAAACCACTGTGTGAGGTCCACTATTGACTATCCATCTCCGTACAGCCATCCCTATCTTCTGGTAGAATAAGACAGCAGATCTGGTCACTTCAATAGTAGAATCACAGCAACTAAACCACAGTGTGAGGTCCACTATTGACTTGCCAACCCCTGCTCTTAAAAACTGAAAAATACAATGACGTAATGAGCGCTGCTGACGGATGTATCGGACAAAATGAGATGCCCTTATATAATGCATAAAAATGTGTAGCTTCTTCAGCTAAACCGATTGATTTTACAGAAACAGAGCAAGAAGACGACTGAATTTTCCATGAATTGATTTTTTTTTTTTTTTTTTGTAATTTTTTTTTTTGTAATTTTTTTTTTTTTTTTTTTTTTTTTTACGGCACATCAACAAATCTTGGCTATTAGCGCCGACATCCAGGGTGCAGCCGGAATTTTCTCAGCGAGCCCTGAGATGAGAAAATTTCTGGCACCGGTGGGGATCGAACCCACCATCTCCCGCTTATGAATCTAGCGCGCTAGCCACTAGACCACGGGAGACCCCTTTTTTTTGTAATTTTACGATTTTTGTTTATTGTCTTATGAGCTTCCAAAATGAAGAATGTGATTATAAGGTTTCGTTCATTATAGTAGAAAAATTCGTAAAATTTGTTTTATTTATAGAACATGGCACAATATTTATTTTATTTATTCATTGTATTTACGAGCCCGCAAAGTAGCGACTTGCTCGTTATATTGTTACATTTTATTATAGGCACATTGACCTATACTAAATTCTAATATCTAATGATAATATTTTTTTTTTTTTTTTTTTTTTTTTTTTTTTTTTTTTTTTTTTTTTTTTTTTTTTTTTTTTTTTTTACGGCGCATCTACTTCTAGGTCATTAGCGCCGACATCCAGGAATTTTCCCAGCGAGCCTTGAGATGAGAAAATCCCTGCCGGAGGTGGGAATCGAACCCACCATCTCCCGCTTATGAATCCAGCGCGCTAGCCACTAGACTACGGGAGACCCCCTAATGATAATATTCTTAAAAATATTATAATATTAACCTACAATACCACATGATATTAATTACAATTTGGATATATATTACATAATATGCTACTAATACTATTAACTTATAATCTTAATAATTAAAATATTAACACTAAAATATTAATAACTAATAATACTAATACTAATACTAATACTACTACTACAATTATTTTAGCTTAAACATACTTATATTTCACATTGAGGTTTAATATATGTTCTTTATGTGAGCACTTTTAGTTCATCTGGCTGATAGTGGTTCATCATACCTTGCAATGATAATGAATAATTGTATTCAATAATACTTCATCTTTATATTTCATTATAAATGTTTTTGGTTTTTAAATGCTGAATAATGGTGTCTATATGTGGGCTACCTTCAGTTAATATCTCTCGCATGTCGTGTGATAAGTCTAAGTAGTCCCGTTCTCTGCAGTCTGTCAGTATGTGTTTTACTGTCAGTCTAAGTAGTCCCGTTCTCTGCAGTCTGTCAGTATGTGTTTTACTGTCAGTCTATGTAGTCCCGTTCTCTGCAGTCTGTCAGTATGTGTTTTACTGTCAGTCTAAGTAGTCCCGTTCTCTGCAGTCTGTCAGTATGTGTTTTACTGTCAGTCTATGTAGTCCCGTTCTCTGCAGTCTGTCAGTATGTGTTTTACTGTCAGTCTATGTAGTCCCGTTCTCTGCAGTCTGTCAGTATGTGTTTTACTGTCAGTCTAAGTAGCCCCGTTCTCTGCAGTCTGTCAGTATGTGTTTTACTGTCAGTCTAAGTAGTCCCGTTCTCTGCAGTCTGTCAGTATGTGTTTTACTGTCAGTCTAAGTAGTCCCGTTCTCTGCAGTCTGTCAGTATGTGTTTTACTGTCAGTGTCACATTACAGATTCTGCAGAGTGGTTCGTCTTGTCGAGTCATTAGATGAGAATGAGTCAAGTGTGAATGGCCTATTCTGAGCCTGGTAACTACAACTTCTTCTCTTCTTGTGTATCGATTTCTTGACGGCCACGCACCTACGCACTCTTTTATCTCACGTAATGTATTGTCTGTAGTGTACGTCCATGTATTTTGCCATTTGTTTATAATATGTGTTGTAATCTGCAGGTAGGTGTCTTATAATGTCATTCGGTCTTCGTCAGTTCCTAACCTTTTTGCTGCAATTATTGCTTCTTTGTCAGTGTTTCCTGGGAAGTTTGTGTGTCCAGGTAGCCACACCATTTCAATGTGTGCATTATGACTTTGTAGTCGGTGTACTTGTTCAAAAATTTGTGTGATTATTGGATGTGTTTCATACATGTTACTTGTTGTTGGGAGAGGAAAGAACTTAGTGAATCCGAAAAAATTAGGATCTTTTGGTTTGGAAGAATGATTACATTTTGAAGAGCCAGTAAAATGGCATGTAATTCGGCAGTGAAAATGCTAGAGTTATCAGCAATTCTTAATTGAAAAGAGTTGAATGAATAACTGCTGCTGATCCAGTGCCTTCTAGTGTTTTTGACCCATCCGTGAAAATAAGGAGAGCATCTGGATTTGAAGATGTTAATTTATTATATTCATTTTGATAAAAATGGATAGAGATAGGGTCATCTTTCTTAAATTTTGATAATTTAGTGTTTATTTCTAAGTTCTTAACCCTCCATGGTGGAAATGTAAGTTGTTGGAGTGTGTAGGTTTGTGATAATAAACCGGTGTTTTGTGTGTTTTCTTGTATTCTTATGTTTAATGGTTTTTGTCTTGCGCGTGTTCGATTGTAAGTGTTTTGATTTTGGTTTTCGATGAGTGACTGTGTGCATTTATTGTGTAGGTATCTGATTTTAGCAAAGTATTTTAAGCATAATATCTGACGCCTGTGTTGCAATGGTGGCTCGCCTGCCTCAACATACAGGCTGTTGCATGGACTGGATTTAAATGCGCCTGTAGCTAGTCGGATTCCTGTCGAGTGTATTGAGTCCAACATTTTGAGGGCGCTCGCACTGGCAGATGAATATGCTATACAGCCGTAGTCCAGAAGTGACCAGGTATAAGCTCTGTACACTGTAAGCATAGACCATCTGTCAGCACCCCACTTCGTATTACTCAAAATCTTTAGTATGTTCAAGGATTTCTTGCATTTAATAGAGAGTTCTTTCAAATGGGGAAGCCATGTTAGTTTTGAGTCAAATATTAGCCCAAGAAATTTAATTGTGTCTGTTACCGGTAAAATAAAGTTTTTCAACTGGATGTTAGGGATCCTCATTCTTCTCTTTTTTGTGAATAAAATACACTTCGATTTTTCTTCGGAGAATTTGAAACCTGTAATTGAACACCAGTTTTCCAAGTTGTTTATTGTGTCTTGTAGTCTGTCTTGTGCAGTCTGTACATCTCTAAATGAACTATATATGAGTAAGTCATCAGCATACTGGCAACAATGTATTGTACTTGGGATGCAATAACTAAGTGAGTTAATGGCAACATTGAAGAGTGTAGTACTCAAAACTCCTCCTTGTGGCACTCCGTTCTCCTGAAGGAATTCATCTGATAGCATGGTGCCGATTCTCACTCGGAAACGTCTGTTTGATAAATAGTTAACAATATAACCCATAATATACCCTTGAATCCCCCAAGTATGTAGTTGGGATATTATTAATCTTCTCCAGACCGTGTCATACGCTTTCTCAATGTCTAGAGATATTGCTAAAACCGACTGTTTTGTTATAAAGGCGTTTAATATGTCGTTTTCTAGTTTGGAAATGTGATCCATTGTGCTGTGCCTAGGTCTAAAGGCACACTGATATCTTGATAGCAGGGACTGTTCTCTCTCTCTATTCTCTCCAGAATTCTGCTCTGGCAACTTGTGAGCGACACTGGTCTGTAGTTTGCTGCTAGTTTTTCATCCTTTCCTGGTTTTAGCAAGGGTATAATTATGGATTGATTCCAAGATTGAGGGTACGGACCATTTTTGTATATTTCATTGTACATCTTAAGGAGGCGGTCAAGACCCATTGGCGGTAAGTGTTTCAACATTTGATATGATATCATGTCTGGTCCAGGTGAAGAGTTACGTTTTGTTATGTTTAGAGTATGTTTCAGTTCTTTCAATGTGATTGGGTCGTTAAGAGGATGTATGTAGTCTGTTAGTATTGGTATTTCGATATTTTCATTTAATAATTTGTATTCAAGGAATTCATTGGTATAATTTGTTGAGCTTGAGATTTTTGCGTAATGAGTTCCTAAAAGATTACTGATATCAAAGGGGTCTGTAATTAGTGTGTCGTGATTCATGAGTCCTGTTTTGGTCGTTTGTACTTTTTATGTTTTATTTTATTTATGCTGTCCCATATATGTTGCGGAGTGGTATGTCTGTTGATTGATGTGACGAATTCTGTCCAACACTGCTTTTTGCTATTTTTGATTACCCATTGGGCCTTAGCCTTCGTCCGTTTGTAATTTTGAAGATTTTCGTCAGTCGGTTGCCTTTAGAACAAACGAAGAGCCTTTCTCCTATTTGCGATTGCTTCTCTACAGTCTTCATTCCACCAAGGAACCGGTACTTTTGTGAAGGTATTTGCGGTTTTAGGGATACTATAGTCGGCAGCTTGTAATATTATTGAATTAAGTTCTTCTATGTTATTTACTTCCTGTCTCGTCAATGTGTCAGTTATGTAGGTCTGATACATGTCCCAGTTTGCTTTCTTTTGGTTGTATTTGCCTGGACTATTAAAAGGCACCGGATTGGTTTTATGTGTTATGGAAATGGGAAAGTGGTCACTTGTGTATGTGTCGTTGATCACCTCCCAGTTGTACTGTGTGTATACAGACGATGAGCATAAAGAGATGTCTATGTTTGTCAGTGTCCCAGTTCTTGAACATAAGTGCGTGCGTAAGTCGGTATTCAGCGCTAGTAAGTCAAAGTTTTCGAAGGCTTGTTCTAAATGTTGTCCTCTGTTATTTGTTCTTATGGAGTTCCACATAACACTTTGCGCGTTTGCATCGGCCATTAACAATATAGGTGGTGGAAGTTGTGTCAGTAAGTCTTCTAAAGCGTGTTTGTTAATTGGTTCACTCGGTGGAAGGTAGAGAGAGCAGACAGTCAGTCGATTTGGATTATGTATCGAAACAGCAACTGCCTGCAATGTTGTGAACAAGCTGATGGTGGCCACTATGTATGGTATCCCTAGCAAGAATAGCAACCCCACCACAAGCTCTCCCTCCCAAACAATAATCTTTTCTATACAATTTATAACCAAGTATGCTGACACTTTTACCCGGGGCTAGATGTGATTCTTGAATTGCAATGATGTCGTAAAGATTTTTATGCATTAGGCACTTTAAATCGTCAACATGCTTTTTAAGGCCGTTTATATTCCATTGAAGGACAGACATAAATTATTTTGTTTATTCATTGAATACAAGTAATCATTAAAATTGCAAAAATATTCATACCTCACGTTTCTTCTTTGTTGTACTCGTCTTAGCCCTTTGATTCCCTTTAGTGGAGTATGTTCTGATATTACCACCTCTTCTCGTCCACAAATGCCTGCGTTTTTTCTTTGCGGTATGTTGCAGATGTCTTTCGAAGGAGAATGAAGTTTACTTGGTGTTTTTTTCTTCATTGATGCTGGAACTTTTACTTGAAGTTGACTGATATTTTAATGTTTCTAAGCAAGTGTCTTTCTGTTCTGATTTCTCATTGTTGTAAGTCACATTTTTCCCTGTTGTGTGATCACGTTCTATTAACGATAATCTAGATTCTATAGTTTTTATCAGCTCAAGGATTTGGTGAAATAGTTCACATGTTCCATTTGTTTTGTGCGCATAAGTGTTTACCCGGGCTGTCTTTGATGTCATTTTTGCCTCCCTGTAACATATTTTATTCAGGACCATTTCTTTCAATATTTCTTTTTCTTTAAAAAAAATGTCGCATTTTTTGAAAAAATGAGGGCCCTGGCATAAGGTACATTTGGTTTCCCTGCATTCTCAGTCGTGCTTCTTTCCGCTGCATTTTCTACACCGTTCTTCTTTCTCGCAGTTCTTGGCGTGGTGATTAAGCGAGTAGCATCGGTAGCACACTAATGGTTGCGGGATATATGGCCTTAACAACACTGCCAGGTATGTACAGTTTTTCCGGAAGTGAGGGAGTGTTCAAGGTACATACAAATAGTGGAGAGTTCTTGAGTCCTCTGCAAGGTAGTCTTCTTATATGAGTTACTCCTTGATACGCTATCTCTGCTAGGATGTCGAAATCTTGGAGGTCAGCAATGTCTCGACAGTAAAAGACACCTCTTGAGCTATTAAATCGTTCGTGAGGTTTTACACTTATAGGCTGTTCAAAGAAGGTTTTTGCTTCCAATAGTTTTCGTGATATGTCACTTTGTTCTATATCTAACAGTAGAGTTCCCGTTTTTCTGACTTTTTTCAAATTAATGTTTTTTGAGAACTTGCTTAGCCATTTTTGTATTATAAACGGGCTTACCATATTGAAGGATTTACCTTCGTCTGCCATTTTCACTGATAGGTATCGCGGAACATATGTACTGGAATCGCATAAATTATTAGGTACTACGTGCCGGTATCTACCTTCAGCTCGCCTCTTTTGTTCCTCAGTGTACGTTTTAGAATTCCGGTTGGATTCCATCATAAGTATATGAACTGAATTGCCAAGATATTATCCACTGCAACAAGGATTCACTTTTACTTTTTCCATGGCACAATAAGGAGGCAGCTCCAAACCATTAAACCTGACATTACCACTCTAAAAAAGTCCGTCACGCAGAAGCTTCATAACTAAGCACTTTCCTCAGAATTTGGGTAGTGTAGACTAGTTTCCAGAAAAATTTGCTTAAAATATCCTAATTTAATTATATATTAATTTTGTAATTAATTTGCTTCGAGAGTTATGTTTACACATGGTACCTACTACACTACATAATAAATACAAAAACCTTCATATTTTCGTCTTTTGATCTTGACGCAGGAACAGGATACAGTCCCTGTAGTAGTAGAAAGCGCTCCTTGCGGCAGCTATGCGAACCTACGACTGGGGGGATATTCTATTGAAATATATTACAAAGTAAACCCCCCTTTCCGATTGACCGATTTAGCTCATTTTTACAACACTTTTTTCTCATGAGTTACCCACGACGTATGCCGCGTTTCGTTACAATACAGCAGAAATTATGACCGGTATGAGTATATTAGTAATTTGGGTCCGGAGTAAACCCCCCTCCCCTTTAATGAACCGATTTAGTTTATTTTTACAACACATTTTTACCTGTATATTACCACTAGATACGAATACCGAGTATTGTCGAAATATAACAAAAATCACGGCTGTTAGTGGCGAATAAGTATTGTGGGTCCGAAGTAAACCCCCCCCCCTTCTAATGAACCGATTTAGTTTATTTTTACATCTCACTTTTCTCTTTAGATTACCACTACGAATACCAAGTTTCGTTGAAATATAACAAATATTACGGCGGGCAAGGTCAAATTAGTGTTTTGGGTCCGGGGTAAACCCCCCCTTCCGGTGGACCGAATTTGGTGGTTAACGAACTCGTTCAATCGTTTGCTAATTGAATGCTATATACCAAGTTTCGTGACGAAAAAACAAAACCTCTGGCCGCTATCGTGTTAACAGACACACACACACACATATAAGTATATATATATATATATATATATATATATATATATATATATATATATATTTATATATATATATATATATATATATATATATATATATATATATAGATATATAGATATAGATATATATAAATTTTAACGGGGGTCATTTTCGGTGTCTACTAGGTAGGATCGATAAAGATTTGAAGAAATTTTTCAAAAATTCCGTCATGAGTCCAACCTCAATAGCTACTTTCCTTCGAAGGAAAGTGCTAAAAGGTAGGATAGGGTCCTTAAGGACTTAGACTCATAAGTAGGTGATTATGTTATAATAGGAAAAACAAATATCAATAGACGAAATTTTAAAACGTTTATTTCAATTTGCCAAAAATGTTAAAGAATGGACCGAATTTCATGAAATTTGATACAATAATATTTACTTAAATTACTAAATTGCTTACTAAATTTTCTACAGAAAACGTTCTGAAGAAATTTTCAATGGGGGATCTCAATCGGAAAAATAAGTGCTTAAAACTTCGGAAGTGTTAGTTCCGTTCTTATTAACGGAATTTGTCTCTGTTTAACTCACTTTTTAATTCGTTTTTTTTTTTTTTTTTAATTTTATTTCAGTAAAATGAGTGAAAAAAGGTCAGAAAATGGGAAACATTAATATAGTCTTGAAAAAGAATATGAAGTCATTTACGCTTCAAGATAAAATCAGTGTTGTGGAGCTTAAAATCTTATACAGTGAAACCTCCTGTAACGGACACCTCCCAATAGCGGACACCTCCCAATAGCGGACACCTCCCAACAGCGGACACCTCCCAATAGCGGACACCTCCCAACAGCGGACACCTCCCAATAGCGGACACCTCCCAACAGCGGACACCTCCCAACAGCGGACACCTCCCAACAGCGGACACCTCCCAATAGCGGACACCTCCCAATAGCGGACACCTCCCAACAGCGGACACCTCCCAATAGCGGACACCTCCCAACAGCGGACACCTCCCAACAGCGGACACCTCCCAACAGCGGACACCTCCCAATAGCGGACACCTCCCAACAGCGGACACCTCCCAATAGCGGACACCTCTATGAACGGACAGAATATCCATGGTCCCGGCAAAAACCCCTTTAAATCAATGCATTAGCACCTCTCAATAGCGGACCCTCTACTTACGGACAACGGACACCTAAAATCGGACCCATATAGCTGATTTCAACTCTCAATAGCGGACCCTCTACTTACGGACAACGGACACCTAAAATCGGACCCATATAGCTGATTTCAACTCCCAATAGCGGACCCTCTACTTACGGACAACGGACACCTAAAATCGGACCCATATAGCTGATTTCAACTCCCAATAGCGGACAGCAGGGTAATTAGAAATGTCAAGAGTAAACCGTACCCTACTGTTCCAGGAACCACATCTTGTTTTGTTACACCACTTTTCAGCAGGTTTTATTCAGTTTGTATCTAGTCTTGAGCTCCGAAAAGAATAAAGTGGAACTCTTTAAAATAAAGTGGAACTCTATTTCCACTAAATAGAGTGGAAACTCTAAAAAACTCTGAAAAAATAAAGTGGAACTCTAAAAAATAAAGTGGAAGTTTTAAAAGTGTATTATAGTTTATAGCTTTGTGTTAGAGACCTGGGCGCGAAGTTTGACGTCGGCAAAACGCAGACGTCAAACTTCGGGTAGTTTTTAGAACGATATGAGGTGAAAGTGCGTCGGTTAATGTTGATTTAGTTCAAGAGGGGAAAAACAAATAGGTTTACATTTGCCATGACTACGAGGCTAAAAATATATTTAATTTTGATGAAACGGCTTTATTCTTTCGGGCCCTGCCAAACAAGACAATGATTCTAAAAGGGGAAACGTGCACAGAAGACAAACAGAGCTAAGATCGTTTAACTGTTACATTGTGCGTAAATATCGAAGGCGATTTTGAAGAGCCGTTAATAATCAGTAAATAATTAAAACCACGTTGTTTTAAGAACATTAAAGTTAATACTTCAGGAATATCTTGGTAAGCTAACAAAAAAGCATGGATGACAACGCCTATAATAAGTAAATGGTTAAAAACTTTCGATCAGAGAATGAGACGTCAAAAACGGCTTGTAATTTTTTTTATGGACAACGCGACATGCCACTCACAGATGTATCTAATAAATGTTAAAATTAATTTTTTCCACCGAATATTGAATTTTTTTTCCACCAACCCCTCGATCTCGGAATTATTAAAAATTTCAAAACACATTACAGAGAACGATTTCTTCGGGAAGCCATTACGAAAATGGACTCAAGCGATTATGTTACTAATGTACTGGACGCGGTACTGTGGATGATGACAGCTGTAAAAGAAAACGGTTGAGCACTTTTTTAAAAGGTGGATTTCATTAACCTTCCAATAAAGGACACCTCCCAAAAACGGACATTTTTTACGGACCCAATAGTGTTCGCTATAAAGAGGTTTCACTGCATTACTTATTTTTGAGGTTTTATTGTGTATGTACTAAAGATCAAAACTTATCAATAACTGCTTCTATTTCTTTACTAATGGCACTAGGGACATGAATGGAGCCGCGCTAAGATGACGCAGTTCCTGCGAGTCGGGCTTTTTTATCTGTTTATGAAAGCACATTAATTAGCAATTTGGCGAAGACTAAAAACTTGTATGGGAATTTGGCGAAGACTAAAAACTTGCATGGGAATTTGGTTTGTGCCAGATTTTCTACATTTTTTTTAGTAATTAAGTCAGCTTGTGTAACAAATATTCTTTTATTGATGCGTAATTAAATTTTATTCAATTGCTTATTGTCATCCCCAGTATATTTTCATTCATATAAATTTAATAAAATAATAAACATTTCAAGATATTGCTTATGAGAAACTAGTCTTAGCAATTTTCTTCATTATAACCGGGAGTAATAAACTTGTTGATCTCGGAGCTTAAGGCCTTCCATTCAAGAAGGAATTCGAGGCCTCTGATTGGTCGAGAGCCATAACTCTACAAGAAATATAGTCTTAGAACGCCGGCTATGACGGTCATATGAGCAGGGCCATCACTTCCCAACGGACCCTCACAGGGCCACAAGGAAATCTTATTAAATTCCCTCCCTTTTAGTGCGCTTCGCCTCCCCGTCAGGGCTGGTTTGGGGAGAAACAGTAACACCAGCTTACCTTCATAGTGGTGGAGTATATTATTTTATTTGTTAATTTTCTTGTTGTTTAAATTGTTTTGTTGTTGTCAATTGTTTTGTTGTTGTCAACAAGTCGAGGCTGTACGTGTGTATATATATATATAAAACATGTTCCCCTGAAGAGGCACCAAATGGCTGCGAAACATGTTGGGAAAAAATAAAGTCTTGTTGTTTAATTTTTAAAAATAATTGTCTAAAACACCTTATTATTGTCATCACCTCAAACTATAAGTATTTAAATTATTTATTTCAACTCCTTTCCACATATAGTCGGAGAGCTGGTAACGCACTTTTCATGAAGAGTTTTATGCACCTTGAAATATTGCTATAATGTACCTCTTAGGTAGATAAGAAGGTAAATATGTGTTTCCTGAGCATACCTTGGTGCACCAGGTACTGCGCAGAGGGTAAAGGTGCAAAACAATATTGCCCAAAAGTAGAGTTTTATTCAAAAGCCAACTATTATTAATGAAAAAAATTGCAAATTTAGGCAATTTTAAAATTAATAATAAATAAGGCAGGCACTTTTAAGGGGGTTAAGATATAAAATAAAAAAAAAGAACTACCTAGTTTTAGCGCGGTTCCTCCCTCCCCCATAGGGAGGAACCCCGCTTATAGGGTTGATACAATGAAACAATCCGGAAGTGCCGACAAGAAAATTTCGCGTTTCAGAACCCGTTTATTATTCTTGGTATTCCCTATTTTCATCTGTTACCCATAGTTTTTTATTGTTAGTAGGTTTTTCTTATTGATTATAGAATATAAATCTATTTGGCTATAAAACAGGATACGTAAAATTAGTGACAATATTTCGGAGATTTCTGAGCGAAATACTTTTAAGATTTTCTACCACCACGAACGGCTTTTTTCCTCTATTTTTATCCACTAGATAGGCTTTATTTTGCATATTATTCTATATAAGTTTTATTCAGCAGGGGATTCTGATGAAATGTCGTGTTTTTGCTGTGGATTTTAAATACGATGTATCTAAGATTGGATAACATTAGCGAGTCTACATAGTTAAGAACCGACGACGGAGGATTACTTCTTGCTATGATTTAGTCTACATATGTATATTAAGTCCTAAATCCAAAAAATAAACTTCACAACGGTTAGATACTATGAGCGAATATGCGGTTCAATGACCGTAGAATACAAGGGGGCCGCAGGAAATTTACCTGCTAAGAGTTAATCCTCAAGAGCTGTAAATATACCCCAGGTATCTGCCGACACAAATACAAAGCCTAGGCGGAGAGCACCCCAAAAACACAGATCCAAACATAGGTTATATACTAAATATTCATAAAGACTACTTAGTTGTAAACCGATTCATCAATTAGCAATCAATAGTTTTCAACAAAGGTTATATACTAAATATTGATAAAAAGTATTTAATTAGAAAAAAAAACAATATTCCACAAGACTTTGGTCCATTTGTGTCTACTCCATAGACTTAATTAGGTATATTATTCTATTGTAGTTGGGCAACTAAACTTTGTTTTATTTTGTTAAATAAAGTTTTTTTTCTTGACTTGTTATTCGTCAAGACTTTTATTTGTCCTTGTGTATTTACTAGATATGTTTTATTCGGCATATTATTTTATATAGGCTATATTAGGCAGGGTATTCTACTCAATCTTGTGTACTTCTTCTTTGCATGGGCGTATATAAATACAATTTTGGGGGGGAGGCTGAGACCATTTCCAGGGTATGGAATACTAAATATTTAGAGCTTGGAATAGTTTTAGGCAACTAAAACGCTATTACACGTAAAATAAAATATGTTTTATGAACTAAGTGATCTTATTTAATTTATTTTTTATGGTTTTACGAGAAGTTTTTATCATTAATTCAAAATTTCGGGAGGGGCTGCAGCCCCCACAGCCCCCCCCCCCTCATATACGCCCATGCTTCTGTATCCACTAGAAATGCTTTATTAGACATATTTTGTATTTGGATTTATAGAGCTTTGCTTTAGAATGAGAGCCAGATTCTGTAATTTCCGCTTCTGTTTAAAAGTTAGCTACTGTCGGTGTCCCTGACGCCTTAATATCACTTTTATTCGAGATGTTCGAGAGGATTTTGACAATTTTCACGAGATATATAAAAAAAATAAGTTTATTTGTTAGCTTATCAAATGGCACTAGGGACATGAACGGAACCGCGCTAAGATGCTGCAGTTCCTGCGAGTCGGACTTTTTTATTTTTAATATTAAATGAAGTGCTTTATTCACGCTGCGATTTAAACAGCGTCTTCAATAAACATATTTGAAAATAATTACAAAAGGGCAGACACTTTTGTGGGGTTTAGTTATCAGGAAACATAAAAATAAATGTTGCCTATGATAGACTGCAATACACTGCGCTTAACCGTAAGAGTGAATGAGAGCACCGCGCAGTTGTGGTTATTCTCTGCTTCTTCTACTTCTTTACTTCTTTTTTTTTATATTTATATTTTAACCCCCTTGAAAGTGCCTGCCTTATTAATTATTAATTTGTAAATTGCCTAAATTTGCAATTTTTTCATTAATAATAGTTGGTCCCCGTCCTAAAATTCGTAGTTAATAATAAATGGACGTTAAAATTTAAATAAATAATAGTTGGCTTCTGATTAAACCTCTATTTCAGGGAAATAGTTTTTTGCACCTTTCCCCTATGCGCAGTACCTGGTGTTTCAAGGTATGTCCAGGAAACACATACATACCTTCTCATCTACCTAAGAGGTACAGTATAGCAAAATTTCAAGGTGCATGCAGTTTTTAATTATATATAAATATTGACATAGGGTAGGTATATTAATATAAATTATGTAATAAGAGGGTTTATGTTGAAGTAAACACTTACTTTAGTTTTCTTCTGGCATTTCAAAATGGCCAAATGGGCGAAACTTTATGTTAAATTGACAGATTGGAAGTGGACCAGAAGTGGACATATCGTCGATACAAATGCAAAGCGGAAGTGGACAGCCAGCCAGACTGCCAGACGGGAAGGTTGGAGGTAGACCAGAAATGGACCTCTAGCCAAACAGGAAGGTGTGAGGTAGACCGGAAGTGGAGATCCCGCCAGACTGACATGATGGAAGTAGACCAGATGTAGTCAGCAAGCCAGGCAGAAAGCCCAGAAGTGGACAGATAGCTAACTGCTTGCAACACGGCCGATAGTTGACCGGAGGTGCATAGTGAGCCATACCGCCAGACAGAAATGCCGAAAGTATACCGGAAGTGGACATACAGCTGACTGCCTGCAACGAGGCCTATAGTTGACCGGAGGCGCATAGCCAGCCAGACTGCCAGACGGGAACGTTGGAGGTAGACCAGAAATGGACCTCTAGCCAAACAGGAAGGTTTGAGGCAGGTCGGAAGTGGACAGACAGCTGACGGCCTGTAACGAGGCCTATAGTTGACCGGAGGTGCAAAGGGAGCCAGACCGCCAGACAGAAATGCCGATAGGCCGGATGTGGGCAGCCCGCAAGACAAAAAGGAGGAAAGTAAACCGAAACTTGACATAATGACCTGCCATGGAACAGAATTAGACAAACCGAAAGTTGGCGGGAAGTGAGCGCACTAATTTTTAATCACACTTTAGTTCTACTTTTGCGTGACGTTTTCACTTAACTCAGTCATTGGAACTATGTGTTTCACATTTTATCTGGTGTGATAAGGTGCTTGTAATTGTAAATACGCGACCTTTCTGGTCTTTGGGATCACAATCCCCAAGAGGAAAATTTGATAATCACTAGGCCATTCCGTCATACCAGACGACATTAATGTTACCGAGCAGTTTGAGCCGCTCTTCGACAATGACAAAACTCTTGTTTTGACATGTTGAATTTCTAATTTCCGTACTCATAGGGAATGCAGCACAAACTAAACTAATCTTTGAAGGAAAACAACATTAATAGTCATTTTTTATAATCTACTAGCTGTTACCCAGTGTGCCATGCTACACCTACTTTCTGTCCATGACTCTCCCTGTATCAAGATCTACTTGATACCTAGTTGTCTATACCCAGTTACGAAAATCAGTCAAACGATGTGAATTTGTTTTAGTTCATGATGATACCGGCAGAGGCCAGCACAACAGCACTTCACCTAACAGCCGACAGAGGCCAGCGCTTCTTAGTTGGACAGTGACTGTTGAAATAAGATTTAAATAAACTGCATTACATGATTATATAATGATGTAAAGTCATCAATGAGTTCGAGTTATTCTAATTATCAGGAACATCAACAAATAAATTTGAGACATTATTCAAAATGGCAGTCGATTCAAAATGGCCGTCACAATCTGAATGGTTCAGTGTAGCCAATTTTTCTTGAACAAAATTTTTGACCTTTTGACCAAATTTTGAAATTTGGCTATTTTGACCTAGCCTAGGATATTTCTCGTATCAAGACCTACCTGTGTGCCAAGTTTGATCAAAATCGGTTAAACGGTGTAGATTTGTAAAAGGAACAGGCAGACACGTGATATTTATATATATAGATTAAGTAGACAGTAGATTGTCTTTGTTGCTTTGGCAAGCGCATATCTAAATAAAATGAATATTCAAAACCTGCATTATTTTTGCTCCAACCCATTGTACACACTAACCGAGGCTATTATCCTTCAACTCACAAAAGAATTCCACTGAAGTATAACGCATTGGGACTTTTAAAAATATACAACCTTTTTTTTATTCCACTTATATCTGTAATCAGTACTTACCGACCCTTCAGGATTTTTTTTTTTTTTTTTTATACATATATATTACAATCTACAATTTCAATTGTATTATGCAATTTTGATGCTGGTTACTTGCCGACGCCTCAGGTGTCCCCAGTTGTCAGCCGAATACCTTCCTTGTTAGGAAGGATTCTAGGATGACCTGGAGTTACCTTACGCCATCCAACCACAGCCTGCTACTAGCAGAGAGGATTGGAGGCGAATGAGGCTTGGCCTGTGATATCATGAGGAGAAAAAATATCCATCGATATCACTCTCAGTAATATAATTACACTCATTTTTGATCACTCCACGACACTTCACTACCTTAGTAGATCTCGGGGCCACTTCCTATTAAGACGTCTTGGTGGAGAGGAAGGATGATTGGTGCATGATAAGGATTGGGCTATAGGATTAGGATGATTGATTAATCCTTCAGGATTGGTGTTATAAATTGTTCGTCCAGTACTATGTTGGTACAATAAAAAAACGATAAAATTTCGGACCAATAGTTGCACCTTGAGGTACTCCATATAATGAAATAAGGATACAAAGCGAGCCTAGTACAGCCATTGCTTCTACTTTGAGAAGCCGGTAGATAGTAAACTAGCATTATCCACTGAACTCCTGTAGATTTATCCATACCCTTTCTCTATTGGTATACTACTACACTTAACTTCTGTAGATTTATCCTTGCCCTTTCTCTATTGGTATACTACTACACTTAACTTCTGTAGATTTATCCATACCCTTTCTCTATTGGTATACTACTACACTTAACTTCTGTAGATTTATCCATACCCTTTCTCTATTGGTATACTACTACACTTAACTTCTGTAGATTTATCCTTGCCCTTTCTCTATTGGTATACTACTACACTTAACTCCTGTAGATTTATCCGTACCCTTTCTCTATTGGTATACTACTACACTTAACTTCTGTAGATTTATCCATACCCTTTCTCTATTGGTATACTACTACACTTAACTTCTGTAGATTTATCCTTGCCCTTTCTCTATTGGTATACTACTATATCTAGATTAGAGATGGGAAAAATCGTTCTTTTTAAGGAACTATTCATTTTGGGATAGTTCTCCTAGTTATTTATAATTTGAAGCTGTCAATAAATAAGAAAATGTATAACTTGAGAGGATTTGCCAATAAGTAAAATTAAATAAATAAGCGCTATAAAAACCATTAAACCTATCAATCATATGGCAAATATAATCTGTCTAGGAAAATTGTTAAACCCAATGTTTGACCCTTACCATTTTTCCAAGCATCGACAATTTTCCTTCTTGTAGCAGGTTAAATTCTTTGTGAGAACGGGCTGTGAGGGCTTTCAATTTACACCCACGCCTTGTGTAATTTGGTAGTAAGAACGGTTAAAGAAAATTGGTTTACATTTTACTTCTGTAATGCTTATAATTAATACTGTTCTTGGTCTTACCTGGTGGGACATGGAAAAAGAAAAGCATATTTTCCTTTAATATTTTACTAAAATTAATTCTTCAGATGGCTATATATATATATATATATATATATATATATATATATATATATATATATATATGTGTGTGTGTGTGTGTGTGTGTGTGTATGTATAGGTACAATTAGGTATAGGGAAATAAATAATAACATAAAACATTGTAATAGGTGTAAACAAACATTTATTGTAACTAATAGTATACAATGATAACATTTCTGCAAAATTATTACAATTGAATATTTACGATATTAACCATTTTATTGTATGAATTTTGAGACATTTATATATTTCGTAAGCTATTTCTTTTCTTGGTCATTATTTGACCTGATTAGAAAAAAAAAAATGCTTTCACAGGGAAGTGAGCTCGCTGGTATGCAAAGCCTTTTCAATGAAAATGAAAAAGGAAAGCCTCTTACAGGTGAGATTGGTTGAACTGAACGGAAGTTGAGGAACTAACTATAGGTTTGACCGCTAAGAAAAGAACCAGGTAGTGCGCACGCGCTGCCTCCAGCCAATGAGAGGGGTAAGTCTACCTCCCCTCTGGCCACGCCCCTCCTGGTTCTTTAGTTTCTGGCCGGACTATGGTCCATCTGAGTCTTCCGAACAGGTGCTAGTGCAGGGTCAACATTGCTTGGTTGAGGAGGGGTAAAATAATGATAGTTTACTTCAACATAGAAAGAAAATATTTGCTATTAGTCACTGACTCCATTATTGTAAACAAGCAACATATCTATTGGTCATACCTTATCATGAAAAGTGATAATTGTCAAAGGTTTCAGATGGAGGAAGTTAACTTCTTATATACCAAACCTTCCCAATACTCTCCTATTTTCTCAAGAATCACAAATCTCCAACGATGTTATTCCTATGTTTTGTTTTAGCAATCCATAGGCAGCATAATATAAATAATATTTTAGTAAACCTTTATCAATATTAATTAATTTCACACGTTCTGACATATTGACGCGTACTAATGCTTTGCTCTGCACTAAATCTCCATTAATATCAAACATTGATCAGCAGTCTTCATAAACTCGGCCTGCTCATGTCGAGTTACATTTCAATCCGGTTAATTACTCCATCAATCAAATTAATAATTTAAATCACTAATCAATATTGAACAATATTGTTAATAAAATTGTTTGAAAATAAGCTGGCTGGGATACAAAAATACAGCAAAAATACAGGTTGGCCCCAAAGCAGTGTTTAACTTTCAAGGTACTGCTGTCCTTCCGCCAAAAGACTTCAATGGTCACTAGCTGTACTTCTCAAGGTGCTTTAAAGATTAATTTTAAGAATTTACCGAAGTAAGTTGCAATCATAAAATAATTACCTAAAAATCTGTTCAAAAACCTGTAACTTAAAAATTTTTACACATCAAGTACCAAGCAACAAAGACGACTAAACCTGTAACTTAAGAAATGTTTACACATCAAGTACCAAGCAACAATGACGACTAAACCTGTAACTTAAGAAATGTTTACACATCAAGTACCAAGCAACAAAGACGACTAAACCTGTAACTTAAGAAATGTTTACACATCAAGTACCAAGCAACAAAGACGACTACACCTGTAACTTAAAAAATGCTTACACATCAAGTACCAAGCAACAAAGACGACTAAACCTCTAACTTAAGAAATGCTTACACATCAAGTACCAAGCAACAAAGACGACTAAACCTGTAACTTAAGAAATGTTTACACATCAAGTACCAAGCAACAAAGACGACTAAACCTGTAACTTAAAAAATGCTTACACATCAAGTACCAAGCAACAAAGACGACTAAACCTCTAACTTAAGAAATGCTTACACATCAAGTACCAAGCAACAAAGACGACTAAACCTGTAACTTAAGAAATGTTTACACATCAAGTACCAAGCAACAAAGACGACTAAACCTGTAACTTAAAAAATGCTTACACATCAAGTACCAAGCAACAAAGACGACTAAACCTCTAACTTAAGAAATTTTTACACATCAAGTACCAAGCAACAAAGACGACTAAACCTGTAACTTAAGAAATGCTTACACATCAAGTACCAAGCAACAAAGACGACTAAACCTGTAACTTAAGATATGTTTACACATCAAGTACCAAGCAACAAAGACGACTAAACCTGTAACTTAAAAAATGCTTACACATCAAGTACCAAGCAACAAAGACGACTAAACCTCTAACTTAAGAAATGCTTACACATCAAGTACCAAGCAACAAAGACGACTAAACCTGTAACTTAAGAAATGTTTACACATCAAGTACCAAGCAACAAAGACGACTAAACCTCTAACTTAAGAAATGCTTACACATCAAGTACCAAGCAACAAAGACGACTAAACCTGTAACTTAAGAAATGTTTACACATCAAGTACCAAGCAACAAAGACGACTAAACCTGTAACTTAAAAAATGCTTACACATCAAGTACCAAGCAACAAAGACGACTAAACCTGTAACTTAAGAAATGCTTACACATCAAGTACCAAGCAACAAAGACGACTAAACCTGTAACTTAAAAAATGCTTACACATCAAGTACCAAGCAACAAAGACGACTAAACCTCTAACTTAAGAAATGTTTACAAATCAAGCACCAAGCAACAAAGACGACTAAACCTCTAACTTAAGAAATGTTTACACATCAAGTAACAAGCAAACAAGACGACTAAACCTCTAACTTAAGAAATTTTTACACATCAAGTACCAAGCAACAATGACGACTAAACCTGTAACTTAAGAAATGTTTACACATCAAGTACCAAGCAACAATGACGACTAAACCTGTAACTTAAGAAATGTTTACACATCAAGTACCAAGCAACAAAGACGACTACACCTGTAACTTAAAAAAATGCTTACACATCAAGTACCAAGCAACAAAGACGACTAAACCTCTAACTTAAGAAATGCTTACACATCAAGTACCAAGCAACAAAGACGACTAAACCTGTAACTTAAGAAATGTTTACACATCAAGTACCAAGCATCAAAGACGACTAAACCTGTAACTTAAAAAATGCTTACACATCAAGTACCAAGCAACAAAGACGACTAAACCTGTAACTTAAGAAATGTTTACACATCAAGTACCAAGCAACAAAGACGACTAAACCTGTAACTTAAGAAATGCTTACACATCAAGTACCAAGCAACAATGACGACTAAACCTCTAACTTAAGAAATGTTTACACATCAAGTACCAAGCAACAAAGACGACTAAACCTCTAAGTTAAGAAATGTTTACACATCAAGTACCAAGCAACAAAGACAACTATACCTGTAACTTAAGAAATGATTACACATCAAGTACCAAGCAACAAAGACGACTAAACCTGGTACTTAAGAAATGTTTACACATCAAGTACCAAGCAACAAAGACGACTAAACCTGTAACTTAAGAAATGTTTACACATCATGTACCAAGCAACAAAGACGACTAAACCTGTAACTTAAGAAATGTTTACACATCAAGTACCAAGCAACAAAGACGACTAAACCTCTAACTTAAGAAATGCTTACACATCAAGTACCAAGCAACAAAGACGACTAAACCTGTAACTTAAGAAATGTTTACACATCAAGTACCAAGCGCCAAAGACGACTAAACCTGTAACTTAAAAAATGCTTACACATCAAGTACCAAGCAACAAAGAAGACTAAACCTGTAACTTAAGAAATGCTTACACATCAAGTACCAAGCAACAAAGACGACTAAACCTGTAACTTAAAAAATGCTTACACATCAAGTACCAAGCAACAAAGACGACTAAACCTCTAACTTAAGAAATGTTTACAAATCAAGCACCAAGCAACAAAGACGACTAAACCTCTAACTTAAGAAATGTTTACACATCAAGTAACAAGCAAACAAGACGACTAAACCTCTAACTTATGAAATTTTTACACATCAAGTACCAAGCAACAATGACGACTAAACCTGTAACTTAAGAAATGTTTACACATCAAGTACCAAGCAACAATGACGACTAAACCTGTAACTTAAGAAATGTTTACACATCAAGTACCAAGCAACAAAGACGACTACACCTGTAACTTAAAAAAATGCTTACACATCAAGTACCAAGCAACAAAGACGACTAAACCTCTAACTTAAGAAATGCTTACACATCAAGTACCAAGCAACAAAGACGACTAAACCTGTAACTTAAGAAATGTTTACACATCAAGTACCAAGCATCAAAGACGACTAAACCTGTAACTTAAAAAATGCTTACACATCAAGTACCAAGCAACAAAGACGACTAAACCTGTAACTTAAGAAATGTTTACACATCAAGTACCAAGCAACAAAGACGACTAAACCTGTAACTTAAGAAATGTTTACACATCAAGTACCAAGCATCAAAGACGACTAAACCTATAACTTAAAAAATGCTTACACATCAAGTACCAAGCAACAAAGACGACTAAACCTGTAACTTAAGAAATGTTTACACATCAAGTACCAAGCAACAAAGACGACTAAACCTGTAACTTAAAAAATGCTTACACATCAAGTACCAAGCAACAAAGACGACTAAACCTCTAACTTAAGAAATGCTTACACCTCAAGTACCAAGCAACAAAGACGACTAAACCTGTAACTTAAGAAATGTTTACACATCAAGTACCAAGCAACAAAGACGACTAAACCTGTAACTTAAAAAATGCTTACACATCAAGTACCAAGCAACAAAGACGACTAAACCTCTAACTTAAGAAATGTTTACACATCAAGTACCAAGCAACAAAGACGACTAAACCTCTAACTTAAGAAATGTAACACATCAAGTACCAATCAACAAAGACGGCTAAACCTGTAACTTAAGAAATGTTTACACATCAAGTACCAAGCAACAAAGACGACTATACCTGTAACTTAAGAAATGTTTACACATCAAGTACCAAGCAACAAAGACGACTAAACCTGTAACTTAAGAAATGTTTACACATCAAGTACCAAGCAACAAAGACGACTAAACCTGTAACTTAAGAAATGTTTACACATCAAGTACCAAGCAACAAAGACGACTAAACCTTTAACTTAAGAAATGCTTACACATGAAGTACCAAGCAACAATGACGACTAAACCTCTAACTTAAGAAATGTTTACACATTAAGTACCAAGCAACAAAGACGACTAAACCTCTAACTTAAGAAATGTTTACACATCAAGTACCAAGCAACAAAGACGACTAAACCTGTAACTTAAGAAATGTTTACACATCAAGTACCAAGCAACAAAGACGACTATACCTGTAACTTAAGAAATGATTACACATCAAGTACCAAGCAACAAAGACGACTAAACCTGTAACTTAAGAAATGTTTACACATCAAGTACCAAGCAACAAAGACGACTAAACCTGTAACTTAAGAAATGTTTACACATCATGTACCAAGCAACAAAGACGACTAAACCTGTAACTTAAGAAATGTTTACACATCAAGTACCAAGCAACAAAGACGACTAAACCTGTAACTCAAGAAATGTTTACACATCAAGTACCAAGCAACAAAGACGACTAAACCTCTAACTTAAGAAATGTTTACACATCAAGTACCAAGCAAACAAGACGACTAAACCTCTAACTTAAGAAATGTTTACACATCAAGTACCAAGCAACAAAGACGACTAAACCTCTAACTTAAGAAATGTTTACACATCAAGTACCAAGCAACAAATACGACTAAAATTTCACCTATTCTTTTATGAGTATAAACTATATTTTTTTAAATAATTTATTGAGCGTCGAATACAATGATCGCTAGCACTATATCCTATTGTTTTAAACTATCCGAAAAATATCAAATTATTTAATATTTAAAATTTAAAATCTTTATTAGTGTTTATTATATTTTAATCTAAATAATCTCACTCTTTTTATCACGAGAAGTTACATTTTTAGATGTGCATGTACGGTTTGATAAATTTAAGATAATCAACAATATTCTGATTTATTTTAAATTTCTGTACTGTTAATAGCAAACCTATTCCTGGAACTTTGCGATTGAGTAGAACTCCGCCAAAATATGATGGACGTTAAGTACATCACCACAATGATTACACGTTGGACGACGCCTACCGACAAGATTGTGGCCATTTGTTAGACGTGTGTGCCCAAAACGCAGCCTCGTAATTGATTCTGTCTATTGTAGGTCATCGTAACCGACAATTTTTTTTTTTTTTTTTTTTTTTTTTTTTTTTACGGTGCATCAACTATTTGGCTACTAGCGCCAGGCTATCTACAGGTTGCCACCCTGTTCTAATAGCACGTGGTCGGTCACCCATTCAGGTACCGACCACGCCCGATGTTGATTAACTTCGGTGATCTATGGGAACCGGTGTATTCAACGTGGCTATGGCCGTTGGCTATAACCGATATTGTCGTGAAAACGAAAAGTATTGTGTTCAACCATTAATTATTGGGGTAATTGGTTTATTATTATTGGGTAATAAATTGGTTTATTATTATAGGGTAATAAATTGGGTTATTATTGGTTAGAATGTGAACGTTTATCATAATTTGACTAAGGATTAAGAAATTCTTGTATGAACTCCACTGTATTTACAGGATGGCCCCAAAAGTAGTGTTTAAGCTTCAAAGTGCTTATAGAAAATTCGATTCAAAGCAAAAGGGTCTGTTAAGGGTGGGTTTACACTTGCTAGTTAGGGTGGGTTTACACTTGCTAGTTAGGGTGGGTTTACACTTGCTAGTTAGGGTGGGTTTACACTTGCTAGTTAGGGTGGGTTTACACTTGCTAGTTAGGGTGGGTTTACACTTGCTAGTTAGGGTGGGTTTACACTTGCTAGTTAGGGTGGGTTTACACTTGCTAGTTAGGGTGGGTTTACACTTGCTAGTTAGGGTGGGTTTACACTTGCTAGTTAGGGTGGGTTTACACT
This sequence comes from Gonocerus acuteangulatus, assembly GCA_946811695.1. Lineage (NCBI taxonomy): Eukaryota > Metazoa > Arthropoda > Insecta > Hemiptera > Coreidae > Gonocerus > Gonocerus acuteangulatus. The sequence goes on from OX328126.1 coordinate 91,581,962, forward strand.
TGCTAGTTAGGGTGGGTTTACACTTGCTAGTTAGGGTGGGTTTACACTTGCTAGTTAGGGTGGGTTTACACTTGCTAGTTAGGGTGGGTTTACACTTGCTAGTTAGGGTGGGTTTACACTTGCTAGTTAGGGTGGGTTTACACTTGCTAGTTAGGGTGGGTTTACACTTGCTAGTTATTGCAGGAAATTTATATCAGACAGAAATTGCGACTAGTGTAAACCATGAGCAATTTATGTCTGAGATATATATTTCTATCACGAACTATAAGTGTCGACACTTCTATACCACCAGGTGTAAACACAGATTTTTACGAGAAGAATTTAATTGCAGAGATAAATATCTTGGCTACTAGCTGTACTGTCGACACTTCTATACCAACAGATGTAAACACTGATTATTTGTGCTTTTGGTGAATTTATCGCAAATTGGAACAAATCCAGAACTGTCCTATACATATCCATGACATAAATGTCTAGCTATTTCTGTCAGTATGTAAACCTTCAAGAGAATATCTATCCGACCCCTGACATATATTTCCTGCGAGAAGTGTCAGATGTAAACGCACCCTAACGTCGGTCCAGAAATGCTTCCAGAAGGCGCTGGAGCTAAAAAAGACCCTGCTTATACCACGGTTTTCAGGCTCTAAAGCCCGGCAAAGTCTCAAAATGTGGCTTTAGAGGAGATATCTTTAAATAAATATTGCAGGCCGCTAAATTCTACACATTTTGTAGCCAAGGAATCTAATTTTTCATCACGGTATCAGTGTAATTTTATCGGCAAGAGTTGCCATCTTTGCTACCTGCGCTTTCTAAATGTTGCCGGAGGAAAGAGTGCGCCCTCATGTGTCCTGGTGCCAGCAAACATAACAGTTTCAGATGGTCTTTCCTGTGACTAATCCTTTATAATTGGAAGTTTAAAATAATTAATATTACAAACTTATATTTATTTTGAAACACCCTGTATATGTTGAAACACTGATATTTCTTGATTCCCCCGTTTCAGCGTGATTGACCAGCGTCAGCAGCGCGTTTCACCCACCAGCGCAGAATCCGCTACCCACCCCCCCCCCCCCCCGACATTTGAAGAAGTCCAATTCAAAAAGCCATCAGGTAGCTATTCAGGAGTACTCATGAGATTATTATAACTCTAACTCATTTATACAAGTTGGAACCCCGCATTAATTTCTTTACGGCGCAGGTTATGTTAATTTCTCCGGAAGAAGTTAGCATCATCAGGTATATAATTCTCCCACCTCCTCCCTTCTTTGGATTTGCATAATTCTTAGAGCTGCAGAATCCTAACTTAGCTCAGACTTTTCGTTCGACTGCAACAAGACTTCGCCCCTATTCATAATTTATACAATCCCTCTAGAAATTAACGTTAACGTAAGTAAATTAAACTTTTCCTGGCAACTAGAGACACTTTAACAGGATTTATTTTCTGGATACCCATCCTCTGAATACTTTCGTTTATAAGAGAAAAAAAAAGTCCGACTAGCAGGAACTACGTCATATCAATGCGTTAATTGAGAGGAGATGGTTGACCGTTGATGATGCGAAGGTAGGGATTGAGAGGAGATGGTTGACCGTTGATGATGCGAAGGTAGGGATTGAGAGGAGATGGTTGACCGTTGATGATGCGAAGGTAGGGATTGAGAGGAGATGGTTGACCGTTGATGATGCGAAGGTAGGGATTGCCAGGGTTCGGTCATAGCTTCTTAATAAAACCACATTTTACATGTGAGAATGGTTTCATTGTTGCCGACGTTTCGGCTTGAAATTCGAGCCTTCATCAGCGCTGTAAAAACAAGCAGGTTACAAAAGTTTTTGAAAATAAAGGGCTAAATCGAAGTTCATATTTTTACACAGCTCCCAATAAAAACACAAAAAAATACATATTTTATTTAAAGAAAAACAAAAATTGCAAGTAATACATAACTTTCCAAAAAAGTACATACATAAGTCTATTGTTTTTGAAAAAAGTCTGAAATTTTTGTTTCCTTCTTTGATTGATCTCTGTTTTATGTAGGAGACCACAAAATATTCTAAAACTTTTAATGATTTAAAGACATTCTCACTGTAAAGTCTAGTTGGGACATCATTTTTACTTTCTATAAATCGTCTTAATTCCTTTATATACAACAGTGGTTGAACTGGACTCGGAACGGGCGTTTCCTGGGAGTTACTGTAGGCTCATCTTCAGCTCCTGATTCATCATAAAATTGTCTCAATTTTACATTAATGATAGTTGGCTTCTGAATCAAACATTATTTTTGGGAAATATTGTTTTGAACCTTTCCCCTATGCGCAGTAGCTGGTGTTCCAAGGTATACCCAGGAAACACATACTTAACTTCTTATCTACCCAAGAGGTGCATTACAGCAAAATTTCAAGGTACATAAAACACCATGAAAAGTGCGTTATCAGCTCTCCGAATGATTGAATTAAGAACAATATATTGTAAAGTTATTCCAGGTAGGTTTGTGTGCGAATATATATTGAGAGAATGTAAGAAGAGGCCTAGAAAGTATGGGGAGTAAGCCCTGTATTTTAGGGGGGTATGAGGGTGTAAATTCCCCCCTCCCCCTTCGCTGGTTTACAGTATCGGCTTCTCCCCCGATATATAGATACAGGAGCCGATATATTTCCCCGATATTTCACTACCTTTACGATTTATCGACTTGCCTCTTCATTATTGCTACTGCAAAATATCCTAGCCCCAGCACATAACATTCTATAGAAAAGAGGATTTTATTGGAAACAGCCTTATTATTTTATTTGCGGATTATAGAACGTTTATATACAATATATATATATATATATATATATATATATATATATATATATATATATATATATATATATGATGTTGAACAATGTAGGGATTAACGGAATTATTGTTCCCGTCATAATATATGCTATTCATCAATTGAAAAGTAATCAAAGTATAATGTTTCTTGAGACTGGGGCGCTACGGTCCAGTGTCAAGAAACAGTTAACCTAGAGATAATCCGTTATCTATAGGTTACCATTAACTGCAGTTTAACCACTACATACTGATTCGTTGTCATTAATAAATGTATGTTAAAACCTAACAATTTATGCTTCCAAGATGTCATTTGGAAACACCAATTATATTTGCGAGCATTACCATGAAGTGTTGTGACTGAGGGAGGCTGTGCAAGGTTTCGGGATATTATTACCTTGGATGGACCAACACCATGTGTAGCATAAACTCTCTGGAGGACAAGTTGAAAAGTACCGCGATTAAAATGGTGATTTTGTCCCTCACAACATAAACTCTATGAGGGACAGTTTATTTCTTGTAATTCAAGGACTGCCATCACAGTTGAAATTAACCGACACTAAAAATAATACTATGAAATAGATTCGGTACGGTAACAGCTGTTCTTTTATCGTCCTAGCAACGCATGATGCCTAGGCGAGCATGCTCTCTTTAAAATTAAAACTTCAAACCCCTCTAAAAATACTTAAAAATTTGAGTATCAAAAAATCCTTTCTTCTCTACATGCTAAAGGGAGTGTCCATGCAAAATTTCAATATTTTCTGTCAAGTGCTTTGTGCTGGGCTATGATAGGTCAGTGAGTGAGTGACTGTTATTTTTTTTTTTATAATTTATTTATGTGCACCCCGCATTGACAGCGTTTCGCCCAGGTACACATATAAAATAGAAATATGAACACTGATTCAAATACATAATTATAATCTTATATAATAATTATAAATCCTTAATAATTAACATATTACATTACATATTACATATTATATAATAATTATAAATCCTTAATAATTAACATATTACATAATTATAAATCCAATTATATTATTGTGTGTATCAATCTAATTATACAATTAAGTTTGTGTATAACATACAGCTAAAAGTAAAATTAACTAGTAAAAAACAATACATTTTTAAGAAAAACTTATAATTATAAAGGAAACGAAGAAAATAGTTCCTATGTACAATATGACTATATATATTCGGAACAGTTTCTATTTACAATATAGGTTCTATGCATAATATGACTATACATAAGAACAATAGCCCCATGTACAATCAATAGGAAGGATCCTATGTAAAATAATGATGAATAAATGAATATATCACGTCATGAGTGATGTTTATAAAAAAAAAAAAAACAAAAAAAAAAAAAAAAAACACTTTCAACGGCGATGTTAAAAGCATAGTTTGGGTCGTCTAGACAATCAAAGACAATGAATTAAGAAAATTAAGTGGTTGTTGTAATACATACTACACCCACATGTTGACTATTTGAGAAGTTTGGTCTGGGGTTTGTTAAATTTTGTTAAAAATATTGTTGTCTTTAAGAAAGGTAAGTATAGCGTTGACATGGTGACTGCTATCACGGAGTAGTTCGTTCATGTCTCGTGGAATTTCCAAGTCTTGTCTCAAATTACAGTCTGTCAGTATATGTTGAACTGTGTTGTTACAGATTTGGCACAGTGGTTTATCAGACTTTGTCATAAGGTATTCATGAGTTATACGTGTGTGGCCTATCCTTAGTCTGGCTAACACTACTTCTTCTCGCCTTGAATCCCTGTATGACGAAGCCCAGTCGCTTACGGTCTGTTTAATTTGTCGAAGTTAATTTTCTGTTATGCTCGACCAGTTCAGTTGCCATTTGTCTTTTATGTAGTTTTTATTTTGCCGTGAAACTTCTTTGTGGTACAATTTAAGTTTGCCATAAGTTGGTTCCTCCGTCACAAGTTTTGCTTGTAAGTCAGCAGCCGTACATTGTCCTAAGTCTTTGTGTCCTGGCAGCCACCACAGTGTGATGTGCTTTCCAAATGTATGTAAATTTTGAATTTGCTCTATATTTCTATGCATGTAGGATGTGTTGTGTACATCTTCTGTAAACACTGGAGTGAACTCAAAGAGTCGCTACAGATGATTACATGTGGCTGGTGGGTTAATGGGACGTTCTGTAGTGCAAGAAGGATAGCACGGAGCTCGGCTTCTAATATGCTAGAATATGGTGGTAGCTTTAAACGGAAGATGCTATCTTGGATTTTAGCTGCAGATCCGACACCATTTGGCGTTTTGAACCCAACAGTGTAAAATGTTTGGCAATTTTTGTGTTTTGCAATAAATGATTTAAAGTATTCTGTGTATAATATTGTATTGGCTGGATTTGTCTTTTTGAATTTTGTGAGTGTTAAATCTATATTATAATTTTGAGTTATCCAAGGAGGTGTTAGTGTAAGTTTGTGTGTAATAATGTTTGGATTCCTAAGACCAAACTCCTCTTTCACTCTACGATATCTTATTATGAACGGTCGAATGTGGCCTTCTCTGCGTTCATAACCGTCAGCATGAGGGTTGTCTAGTATGTCGCTTATACAAGAGGTATTGGGATACGAAATAATTTTATTATAAAATTTACTTATAAGCATAGCTCTCCTAATGTGCAGTGGAGGTTCTGCTGATTCAGCATACAAACTTACTGAGGGGCTTGACCTAAAGGCACCAAGGGCTAGTCGAATTGCAGTGTTGTGTATAGGGTTTAGCATGTTCAGTGTACTGGGTTTGGCAGACGAGTATGCTACACATCCATAGTCCAGGAGTGATCTGGTATAGGATCGGTAGACGCTTAGCATTACACGTCTGTCGGCCCCCCATTTTGTATTACCAAGGATTCTTAAAATATGTAACGATTGTTTACATCTTTTGAGAAGGTCCTTTAGGTGGGGTACCCATGTGAGGCGTGTGTCAAAGTCTAGAAATTTTAACACATCTGTGTGAATAACAGGTTTGTTGTTTTAGTGCAGAGTGTTATTTGACACATATATAGTAGATGATAGTGGTCAGTGGTTATTTGATGCTAAAATTAAAACGAATTCGCCATTTAAAGAGTCTGGTTTATTGAAGCTTTTCCTATTTCCAAGATCTACGGAGCAAGGTCGAAATCTCATATTGGACTGCTAATATTCAAAAGGAGTTGGCCGTCGGAGGGAAAATGTCTAGATTTGTATTTGATGGAGTGGATGGAGAGGGGAGGGAGAGAGAATTACTGATAAAATGCCGACTGAACGAATACTGAAGGGGTGAAGGGGGGGGGGGGGTCCTTGAGAGTTTTTCCATTTCATCGCTCTTTTCACGGCTATCATCTCATTTCATCGCTATTTCCTCGGGAAATTGTGACTAGAGAAATTATATTCAACTCAAATACTTACTTTTCTATCTCTGATATTTAAAGAAACAGTTCAAAAATCATATTTTTGAGGTTGGGAATACCTGGAGAGTGGAAAAGAACTTGACACCCAAGCACTTACTACGAATAAAGAAGGTGCTTATTAACAAGTATAAAGTAACTTGGTTAATCGGATAACCCGGACTAGTTTTGAAAAAGAGATTATGTTGTTCAGCGTAATGAAGACGAGTTTTCCTAGCGTCTCGGTCAAGGTACAGTATCATTTTGCTGTTTTTTTTTGCTAGTTGATATGGACGAAACGTAAAAACATTGTTGTGACTATGGAAAAAAAGCATGGACAAGAATTGATAAGGGAGAATCCTTAAAGAACATTGCTGCTGAGATTGGAGTAGGAACATCGACCGTATCTGATTTGAAACAGATCAGAAAACGCATTGAAGACTTTGGTTTCAAGATGACAGTTTATGGTAATTCTGTCCCAGGTAGTAGCAGTAGCAAGCATTGAGAAATTGATGGTGTTCTTCGATAGTCAAGCCAAAACATTGCCAAATGAACTTCTAATGTTAAAGCGGATGCGAAATCGCCCTGGTTGTAAGCGACGAACTACAGACTAGTTTCTAGCTATATTGAGTACAGAGCAAATAAATAGACTATTACAGTTAAGTGTATGCGTTTTTGGATAAAAGTTTGTCGATAGTAATTTATAAACTCCATTAAAAATATTTCGGTGATTTTTATGTTTGTTTTGCTCCCCCAACATGATTCTGCTTAACAGTTATCCCTTGCCAGCTCTTGTGAAGTGCCCAACAAATGTTTAGGACAACCTGGTTTACTTACAGTCAGTAACAAAAGTTTCTGGACACTTTCAGGCTCAGCAAATAAAATGTTGCAATTATTACCAGTTGGGGTTTTATACAATAAAACAAGTAATAACTTAGTGTTTAATTCACTAGTACTTTAACATAAATAAATTAAATTTTTCATGTGAACAACGATAAAAATAGAATTAGTAAACAAAAATCAATGAAAAAGAAGGTAACAAAAGTTTTTGGACACTTTTAAACGAACTTTTTTTCAAAATTCAACAACATCAATATTTATGAATAAAAAAATTGAATTAATATTTTGTGTGATTGACCTTAGCATTCATTACCTCCCTGAGCCAGTTGGGCATAAAAAAAAAAAACCAATTTCGAGGTCACAGAAGTCGGAATTTTCGACCATTCTTCGATAACACGCTTTTTGAAGTCTTCCTTGGAGCTTATTGGAATCTCCATCAATAGGGTTCAAGTCGGGAGATTGAGGTGGCGGATTGACTAATTTCGGGCAATTATATAGGCACCAAGTTCGGGTTGTCAAACTTGTAGGCTTAGGATCATTGTCCTTCGAGCTTATTGGAATCTCCTTCAATAGGGTTCAAGTCGGGAGATTGAGGTGGCGGATTGACTAATTTCGGGCAATTATATAGGCACCAAGTTCGGGTTGTCAAACTTGTATGTTTAGGATCATTGTCCTTGGAGCTTATTGGAATCTCCTTCAATAGGGTTCAAGTCGGGAGATTGAGGTGGCGGATTGACTAATTTCGGGCAATTATATAGGCACCAAGTTCGGGTTGTCAAACTTGTAGGCTTAGGATCATTGTCCTTCGAGCTTATTGGAATCTCCTTCAATAGGGTTCAAGTCGGGAGATTGAGGTGGCGGATTGACTAATTTCGGGCAATTATATAGGCACCAAGTTCGGGTTGTCAAACTTGTAGGCTTAGGATCATTGTCCTTCGAGCTTATTGGAATCTCCTTCAATAGGGTTCAAGTCGGGAGACTGAGGTGGCGGATTGACTAATTTCGGGCAATTATATAGGCACCATGTTCGGGTTGTCAAACTTGTAGGTTAAGGATCATTGTCCTTGGAGCTTATTGGAATCTCCTTCAATAGGGTTCAAGTCGGGAGATTGAGGTGGCGGATTGACTAATTTCGGGCAATTATATAGGCACCAAGTTCGGGTTGTCAAACTTGTAGGCTTAGGATCATTGTCCTTCGAGCTTATTGGAATCTCCTTCAATAGGGTTCAAGTCGGGAGATTGAGGTGGCGGATTGACTAATTTCGGGCAATTATATAGGCACCAAGTTCGGGTTGTCAAACTTGTATGTTTAGGATCATTGTCCTTGGAGCTTATTGGAATCTCCTTCAATAGGGTTCAAGTCGGGAGATTGAGGTGGCGGATTGACTAATTTCGGGCAATTATATAGGCACCAAGTTCGGGTTGTCAAACTTGTAGGCTTAGGATCATTGTCCTTCGAGCTTATTGGAATCTCCTTCAATAGGGTTCAAGTCGGGAGATTGAGGTGGCGGATTGACTAATTTCGGGCAATTATATAGGCACCAAGTTCGGGTTGTCAAACTTGTAGGCTTAGGATCATTGTCCTTCGAGCTTATTGGAATCTCCTTCAATAGGGTTCAAGTCGGGAGACTGAGGTGGCGGATTGACTAATTTCGGGCAATTATATAGGCACCATGTTCGGGTTGTCAAACTTGTAGGTTAAGGATCATTGTCCTTGGAGCTTATTGGAATCTCCTTCAATAGGGTTCAAGTCGGGAGATTGAGGTGGCGGATTGACTAATTTCGGGCAATTATATAGGCACCAAGTTCGGGTTGTCAAACTTGTAGGCTTAGGATCATTGTCCTTCGAGCTTATTGGAATCTCCTTCAATAGGGTTCAAGTCGGGAGATTGAGGTGGCGGATTGACTAATTTCGGGCAATTATATAGGCACCAAGTTCGGGTTGTCAAACTTGTAGGCTTAGGATCATTGTCCTTCGAGCTTATTGGAATCTCCTTCAATAGGGTTCAAGTCGGGAGATTGAGGTGGCGGATTGACTAATTTCGGGCAATTATATAGGCACCAAGTTCGGGTTGTCAAACTCGTAGGTTAAGGATCATTGTCCTTGGAGCTTATTGGAATCTCCTTCAATAGGGTTCAAGTCGGGAGATTGAGGTGGCGGATTGACTAATTTCGGGCAATTATATAGGCACCAAGTTCGGGTTGTCAAACTTGTAGGCTTAGGATCATTGTCCTTCGAGCTTATTGGAATCTCCTTCAATAGGGTTCAAGTCGGGAGATTGAGGTGGCGGATTGACTAATTTCGGGCAATTATATAGGCACCAAGTTCGGGTTGTCAAACTTGTAGGCTTAGGATCATTGTCCTTCGAGCTTATTGGAATCTCCTTCAATAGGGTTCAAGTCGGGAGATTGAGGTGGCGGATTGACTAATTTCGGGCAATTATATAGGCACCAAGTTCGGGTTGTCAAACTCGTAGGTTAAGGATCATTGTCCTTGGAGCTTATTGGAATCTCCTTCAATAGGGTTCAAGTCGGGAGATTGAGGTGGCGGATTGACTAATTTCGGGCAATTATATAGGCACCAAGTTCGGGTTGTCAAACTCGTAGGTTAAGGATCATTGTCCTTGGAGCTTATTGGAATCTCCTTCAATAGGGTTCAAGTCGGGAGATTGAGGTGGCGGATTGACTAATTTCGGGCAATTATATAGGCACCAAGTTCGGGTTGTCAAACTTGTAGGTTTAGGATCATTGTCCTGATAAAACTGGAACTTACTCTTAAGTCATAAGATGTCTGCACTTGGAATCAAATTTTTCTTTAAAAAGTCAAAAAAACATTGCTGAAATCATTTTACCGTCAATAATCGTTAACTGCACAACACCTGCAGCCGCCATACACCCCCACACCATCAAATAGCCTCCCCCATGTTTTACTGTGGGCTGTATATTTTTAATGCTCCATTTTTGTTCAACACTTTTCCCGTCCTATGTGACCCAAAAAGCTCAATTTTTGTTTCGTCACTAAATATAACGTTCAGATTTTTTATTGTAGAAAGTTTTTTGAATTGTGAGTGTCCAGAAACTTTTGTTACTGACTGTAGTTACTTCTAAATTTATTTTCTTATTATTTCAGTCCTGTTCGCTAGATTTTAGGGATTACCTTCTGTAATAAAAGTTAAACTGTCCGTATGGCATTCCCATGAAACTATTTTACTCATTTTGATCTTCGGTTACCAGCTCGGTTAATAGTTTAGCTGAATTGCAAATAGTGTCTCTTCTTAGGAACCTATTTCTCACCCAAAACCACTTCCCCTTTCTTGAATTCATCATGCTCTTTTATAATGGTCGGTTAAAAACGTTTTCGAACTCAGAATGGTGAAGTTTCTCCATTTCTAAACGGTTTGATCAGTTGCCATACATACACACTAACGTGACAACGAGTTCTCATCAGTTGTCGCCAAGCCAGTTTGGTGAGGGTAACGCCTTACACAGCTGAACCAGGCCGCGAAACGTCGCGACGTTTGAAACCGCTCGTGCGCTCTAGCCCTGCAAGATTTGAAGTCAAGAGATTAAACTTTATGTGCAAAATCCCCTGACGATTTCACAATTCCTCCCCCAACACGATGAATGCAATATCAGGAGCTAATGTGTACTCCGCCTAATATTTGCCGGGGAACGAGCAGCCCTGCAGAGTGCACTGGCCGCTCCCTGGTGGAGGAGGGTGCAATTAGCTTACACCCTAGGCAGTATAATCATCGAAGCCTTCATCAGGGATTGTTGGCGAATCTCTAACGAACAGCTTCCAAATCAAACTCTATATCATCAATCTTTTAAGCAATGGAAAAAAAACTCTCTTGATTTATTTTTTAAAATAAAAAAGAAATCTTTGCTAAGCGGTTAGTTTTAATTAATTAAATCAGTCCTGAGGATTAGTAATTAGGAACTAGTTGATTGAGTAAAGTAAATACAATATTGAATTAATACTTGTTTGGATTGAAATACAGAAGAAAATATCATCAGAACAATGCTCGCGTTGTAGCATTTTGCATTCAGCCGTTGCTTTTGGAGATTACAAGTTTTGCATTTGGACAGTCCAAAAATATGCAAGCAAGATTTGATTACATGCCTGAAAGAAGAAATATGCAAGCAAGATTTGATTACGTGCCTGAAAGAAGAAATATGCAAGCAAGATTTGATTACGTGCCTGAAAGAAGAAATATGCAAGCAAGATTTGATTACATGCCTGAAAGAAGAAATATGCAAGCAAGATTTGATTACATGCCTGAAAGAAGAAATATGCAAGCATGATTTGATTACATGCCTGAAAGAAGAAATATGCAAGCAAGATTTGATTACATGCCTGAAAGAAGAAATATGCAAGCAAGATGTGATTACATGCCTGAAAGAAGAAATATGCAAGCAAGATTTGACTACATGCCTGAAAGAAGAAATATGCAAGCAAGATTTGATTACATGCCTGAAAGAAGAAATATGCAAGCAAGATTTGATTACATGCCTGAAAGAAGAAATATGCAAGCAAGATTTGATTACATGCCGGAAAGAAGAAATATGACTTGATAAGAATTCATAGGCCTCAATATATTTATTGCTTGCTAATTATCTACTGTATATTTTTTTTTACAGGAGAGGCAAAAAACCATATCTACTATATTGATGTCAGTACCATGGTGATTTTTTTATGTCATTCTTATAGGCTTATTTCTTACCAATTTTCTCCTAGAATCTTGGCATTCAGCCATGATGGATTTGCGGTGCATGTTGGGAGTAGATTGCATGAATGCAAGCTTCTCATTGGTTACTGAAGGAGTTGTCATTTTTTTAAACAAAACTATGATGGAACCGTCCACATTCTGATTCTGAACAGATCAAATATATGCTATTTTACCTAAGTTCGGTCTGTTTTTAAGGCAGGAAACTTGTAAAACCAAACGCAGCATAAAAATCCACTTAAGAATTGACCAAAATCTCAAACCTGAAAAAAGTGTGTTGTCCAACTTTGATATCAAGCTCCTCACTTTGGCGTAAGAACATGATACAATGTTAATCTCCCCTAAATCCTGATCCTGATCAAGCTCCTCATTTCTCAAATAAAGGGTGTCTGGTGGCAGATTTATATTTTTAAACTTAATAATTGACACAAAGTTTTTTTAAGAGCATTGAACGATAGAATGGAAATGCGGATATAATATTTAAAGAGTATGCCATCCAGATGCCTTCCGTCGAGTTGAACACACTGTTCAAAAAGGAGCCTTGTGTTCTGCCCCACACGCTGCACTCAACTTGGTTCAATTGAGCTGATTTCTCGACGAATATATTCCTTTTAAGGTACAAGAGATTGGGGAATCTTATTATAAACCCTCTATTTGCGGTAGCCCCATAAAACAAATCCATGTGAGTTAGATCGGGCGACCTCGGTGGCCATGGGATGTTCCCAAAGCGACTGATCAGTTTTTGGGGGAATTTTCCCGAATTTCATGAATAATCGCTATTGGAAGTCCCAGTGGGGCTGCTCTTTTCCGTATTGAAAGTCGCAGATTATCACGTAAACTGCATTCAACCAGTTCAATGTTTTCGGGAGTCCTGGAAGATGGACTGGGCCCTGGCCGTGGGACATTCATAGCCGAAGCAGTTGCGCGGAATCTCTGCACCTACGAAAGAATTAAATTTACACTCGGTCCAACAAGTATTCGCCGAACTTTGAACAAAATTGTTGACGAGCAATTATGTAAGAATCATTACTCTTAAAAAATGTCTCCACAGCGAACGCGCGATACTCACTCGACCAGTGCAATATCGTGGCTGACAAATTCGCACAGTCGATAATTCCAACGGCACCACCCTCCCTCCGCACCATTTATTACTTTTTGAAATAATCGCATTTAAAAATATAAATTTGCCAGCAGACACCCTGTACCACTCACCCAGTGACCTATCATCGCCCAGCCCAAACCACTCGACAGAAAAATTTAAAATTTTGCATGGAGACTCCCTTTAGGATGTAAACTCTCGCTAAGAAAGAGAGAACGCACGTCTAGGCAGCATGCGTTGCTAGGACGATACCAGAACAGCCTAGGCAGCATGCGTTGCTAGGACGATATCAGAACAGGCGTTACCGTACTGTACCTAATTCATAATAATTATTATTTTTATTTTATTTCAAATATGATGGCAGACCTTGAATCACTAAAAATAAACTGTGATTTTGTCCCTCTGAGTTTACGCTATACCTGGTGATGGTCCATCCGAGGTAATAATATCCCGAACCCTTCCACAGCCTCCTCAATCAACATAATCCCCAATCAGAACACTTCTTAATGGGTGTTTTCAAATGATATCTTGGAGACAAAATGTTTTTAAATTTTAACATCTATTTATTATTGACATCGAATTTTCAACCTGTACTGGTTAAACGCCTGTTACTGATAACCTATAGATAATGGGCTACCTCTACGTTCTGGTCTGTGGCGCCCCAGTGTCAAGAAATATTATACTTTAATTACTTATCAATTGATGAATAACTTATAGTATGACGGGAACCGTGCTATAACAAACTGCAAAAAATTGTATAGTAACGTAATTTTAATGAAACATTATTTAACGCAATAAAATAACTACTTATCTGCCGTGACGAATCACGGGTATTCAGCTAGTATCTACATAATCAATGTGTACTATGTTTTGGGCGAAATAAAAAAAAAAATAAAATAAATAAAAACAAAAAAAAAAGAAAAAAACGAGGAGATTTCTCTTATCAAGACCTACCTGTGTGCCAAGTTTGGTCAAAATCGGTCAAACGGTGTAGATTTGTATTAGGAACAAACAAACAAATAAACAGAAAAACAGACAGACACGTGTTTTTTTAAAATACGTGATAAGTTTCAATGAAAAGCCTATCCAATGCAAAGAGGTCACCTCCTCCAAAGAGAAAGTAAAGTGCTGCTATCTGGAAATGGTTCGGACCCTCCAAGGGCCTCCAAGGGGATAGAAACGGGGAAGGGGGATTCTAATTCGTCGGGGGGGGGGGTCTACTGCCTTCAATCCCCGATTAATTATCGCCCTACAAATGGAATTCCTCTCTCAAAGGTCGGGGAGTCTGCATTTTTTGAATTTTCCATTTTCTCACTAATTGAAATCAGAAAAGAGATTAAGCACATTAATACTGACTGTCCTAGGAATTATTTAGAAGGAGTGAAATGGGAGATGATTAGAACAAGAGATAGAGAAAATCTGAAAATGTTGGTTGACAAGGAATAGGGTACAATAGCTGTCTCCAATTTTGGATATAAGGAATATCAGGTTGTCTAAAAAATAAAAACAGAAACGTCCGAACTCTGTCGTCCTAGTGTTTTAATTTTTTTATAGGGGGGGGGGCACTAGTGCCAGAGGACTCTACCACGGTGCAAATTAAAAAATCCCTGCTGGCGGCGGGACTCGAAGAGAATCGAAGGCGTTAGACACTAGACCAAAGAGAGAACCAAGTGTTTCAATATTATCCATAACTCTTGTATGATTAATAAAGCATATAACAGAAACTTCTAATATTTTAATCTCAAAGGAATAGTTAAGTTTCGGCTAAGAAAGCTACCAGAATTTTGTAAAAGTCTAGTACGTATATCAGAACCATTCAGCGTTCATAGTCTAAAAATATATACTAAATTAAAGAAGGGAATAAATAATAATTAAAACAATGCAGCAAAATATTAGATGATGACAAAAACAACTTATAAAACATTTTTAATTTGTTTATTTACACGGGAAGGAAATTAACAATACATATTGAAGAAAAAAACAGTGAACATATTTAAGGGTAAATAAATAAATTGAGAAACCAATAACTGCTTTTCTTCCTCTACTAGAGATATAAACGGAACGCGCTAAGATGACGCAGTTCCTGCGAGTCGGACTTCTTTCTTACTGCAGATAAAGTCAAATTAAGCGATATTTTTATTTTATTTTTATTAAAAGCTTATCGCGACTCAGGCGAATAAACTGCTACAAGAAACACTCAGGGAAAGTTTATGTCAATGTTTTCAGAGTTAAAACAAACAAGAAGAAATAACTAGTCCTAAAAAAAAAAATGGGTGAGTAAAGTGGTGTGTAATAACTGGGTGAGTAAAGAGGCGCGTAATAACTGGGTGAGTAAAGTGGTGCGTAATAACTGGGTGAGTAAAGTGGTGCGTAATAACTGGGTGAGTAAAGTGGTGCGTAATAACTGGGTGAGTAAAGTGGTGTGTAATAACTGGGTGAGTAAAGAGGTGCGTAATAACTGGGTGAGTAAAGTGGTGTGTAATAACTGGGTGAGTAAAGTGGTGCGTAATAACTGGGTGAGTAAAGTGGTGCGTAATAACTGGGTGAGAGTTGAGTTCTTTGTAAATGCTTCATTGGCTCTCTCTGGAATATTTATTTCTATACATAAAAGTGAATAAAAAAAAGGAGAGAAAATGGAAACAGGGTGTAGCTAGATTTTATCCAAAAGCTTTGTGATTGAATATCTCAGTAATATGTTTGCTGTCATCCGAAAGTAATTCATGCATGTTTTGTGGTAAGTTAGTGTTTTGTTTGATTATGCAGCCTGTCAGGAAGTGTTAAACAGTAAGTACCGTATTGCAGTACTCGCATATTGTTCTGTATTGTCCTGTCATAAGATATGAGTGAGTCAGTAGGGAATGGCCTATCCTCAGCCAGCAGACGACTACTTCTCGTTTGTTACTTCTGCCGCTTGAAGGCCATTCTCCAACTGCATCCTGATTTTAGCGCGGTTACTCCCTATCTCCATAGGGAGAACCCGCTTATGAGGTTGACCTCACGACGCAATCCGGAAGTGCCGACTAGAAACTTTCTCGTTTCAGACCCTATAGATCACGAAAATATAGGTGGTCCAAATTTGTATATATATATATATATATATATATATATATATATATATATATATATATATATAAATATAAATTATTTTTTATCCTAGTAGGCATGAGGTCATTAAAGCAGTCTTCCCTTTTTTTATACTACTTTATTTATTGGGCCCGACATGTTTCGTGCGTCTATTCTCCGCACCTCTTCAGGGGCACTTCTACAACAAAATATCATTTTTTTTTTTAACATCACAGAAACCTTTTTTTATTATATTAAAACTATCAATGTTCCACAAAATGCATTAAAAAAAAAATATCATGCTCACTTAAATATTACCCCTACCCTAAATATTGAAATAATTATAACTAAATTACATATTTTTATAAAAAGTTTTAAGTCCTACCTTGCAAGGAAGTCCTCTCGTTCCCAAGTACTCCCTCTGGAGTCCGGCTTATTACTAACCCTGTAAGTGGATTGCCAAAATGGCCCTGTCGTTATCTGTCCTTAGTTGTTTTCCTAGTTAAGTCTACTCGTCAAATATTTTTTAAAATTTTTTGGGTATTAATCTATTATACCATGGAAAATTTGGTGTACATTTTTCAGATCAGTTCTTTTATTCACTGCTATTTTTGAATTTTTTTAAAATATAAATATTTTCTTTTATTTTTATTTTTAGGGTATTTCTTTCTTTATTTAATATTTTGAATTCTTTAAAATTGAAACCGTGTTTTTTTGTTATTGCATGATCCGTCAATGCTGTACCGTTTTCTTTTGGGTCAATGCTCTTTACGTGTTGTATAATTCTTTTACCTAATAATTGCGCAGATTCCCCAATATAACATTTGTTACAGTCGTTTCAGTTGATTTGATAAATATTATATTTTGAGCTTGATGCTTTAACCGTGTCTTTAATATTACTAAATACATTGTTTATTGTATGTTTATATTTCCAGCCAATTTTACAAACATCTTTATATATTGTTTTCATTTTGTTTTCTATAAGAGGATGATAATCGAAAG
This sequence comes from Gonocerus acuteangulatus, assembly GCA_946811695.1. NCBI lineage: Eukaryota > Metazoa > Arthropoda > Insecta > Hemiptera > Coreidae > Gonocerus > Gonocerus acuteangulatus. The sequence continues at coordinate 91,598,887 of OX328126.1, forward strand.
TAAAGTATTGCTTAATTGGATTTACATCTTTGTCAATATTGTTATTTAAAACAAATTGCTTCCTTTTTTGTAAAAATCTTTATATTTTTATTAAAAGCTTATCGCTACTCAGGCGAATAAACTGCTACAAGAAACACTCAGGGAAAGTGGATGTCAATGTTTTCAGTGTTAAAACAAACAAAAAGAAATAACTAGTCCTAAAAAAAAATGGGTGAGTAAAGTGGTGTGTAATAACTGGGTGAGTAAAGTGGTGCGTAATAACTGGGTGAGTAAAGTGGTGTGTAATAACTGGGTGAGTAAAGTGGTGTGTAATAACTGGGTGAGTAAAGTGGTGCGTAATGACTGGGTGAGTAAAGTGGTGCGTAATAACTGGGTGAGTAAAGTGGTGTGTAATAACTGGGTGAGTAAAGTGGTGTGTAATAACTGGGTGAGTAAAGTGGTGCGTAATGACTGGGTGAGTAAAGTGGTGCGTAATAACTGGGTGAGTAAAGTGGTGTGTAATAACTGGGTGAGTAAAGTGGTGTGTAATAACTGGGTGAGTAAAGTCGTGCGTAATGACTGGGTGAGTAAAGTGGTGCGTAATAACTGGGTGAGAGTTGAGTTCTTTGTAAATGCTTCATTGGCTCTCTCTGGAATATTTATTTCTATACATAAAAGTGAATAAAAAAAAGGAAAGAAAATGGAAACAGGGAGTAGCTAGATTTTATCCGAAAGCTTTGTGATTGAATAGCTCAGTAATATGTTTGCTGTCATCCGAAAGTAATTCATGCATGTTTTGTGGTAAGTTAGTGTTTTGTTTGATTATGCAGCCTGTCAGTAAGTGTTAAACAGTAAGTGCTGTATTGCAGTACTCGCATATTGTTCTGTCTTGTCCTGTCATAAGGTATGAGTGAGTCAGTAAGGAATGGCCTATCCTCAGCCAGCAGAGGACTACTTCTCGTTTGTTACTTCTGCCGCTTGAAGGCCATTCTCCAACTGCATCCTGATTTTAGCGCGGTTACTCCCTACCTCCATAGGGAGAACCCGCTTATGAGGTTGACCTCACGACGCAATCCGGAAGTGCCGACTAGAAACTTTCTCGTTTCAGACCCCATAGATCACGAAAATATAGGTGGTCCAAATCTGTATATATACATATATATATATATATATATATATATATATATATATATATATATATTATTTTTGAGGTTTCTTCGCTGGGGAGAATTATTTGTGTTAGTACGGCATTCTCCAGCGGTCGATTTATTTGCGTAATATTTCGCAGAAATCACATTCTGCTTCTTCAGACGGTCCATGTCTTTAAATTTTTTTATACTTGTTATTTTATAATAACCTATATATTAGATTGATTATTTTGCCATATGGCAACTTTCAGATGTAATTTTTTTTTTTTTTTTTTTTTTTTTTTTTTTTCCCTGCTTTGAGACTGTTCTACGTCTTGCTGCTTTGTGCTTGCATGTATTTTCCCACCCGATCTTCCTTCAATAGTTCTGAGAACGGGTTTCCATGTAGGATGTAGAATGACACCTTCATCTCTGTTCAGAGTCTTAGGTTGCTTGAATATTTCGACAGCCTGTCTTACTAGCCTTCTTTGACGATTGTCTTCTTTGGCTAGGACTCTGGCTTCGTCAAAAAGCATTTTGCCGGGACATTCTTCACCATGTCTTGCAACGGCAGACGTTTTTGTGCGTCTCAGACGGTGGTCAGCGGAATGTTGGCCTATTCTAGTGGCTATTTTCTTCCCCGTCTGTCCTACGTAGACTGTCCCACAGTCGCAAGGGAGAAGATAAACGCCTTTGTCTTCCAGCCTCTGTTTATCTTTTGCCGATCCTAGCCAGTCGCCTATTTTATCCAAAGGTCGAAAAGCGACGTCTACTCCTCGGTTTATGAACAGTCTGCCTATCTTCTCACGTATCCCTCGGAAGTATGGCAGCGATACTCTGTGACTCAGTTCTTCTTTTTGTGTCTCAACAATTTCTATTTGTTTTTTCTTTTTAATATGACTGACTGCTCTATCTACTTCCCTTGTCGCATAGCCGTTAGACTTGAGGTCGTTCTTGAGGAAGGCGAGTTCCTTATCGAGGTAGGCTTCGTTGCTGCATAATTCGAATGCCCTGTGAGTCAGAGTCTGCACAACTCCTCTCTTCTGCGCTGGGCGGTGGTGGGATTCGGCATGCAGATATCGTCCAGTAGCAGTAGGTTTCCTGTAGACTGTATGCCCCAATCCGCCGCCTAGTTCTTTGATGATCAGAAGATCCAAAAATGGAAGCTTTCCGACCTTCTCTTCTTCCATTGTAAAATTGATTGATAGATGGGAGGCATTCAGAAAGCTTAGGAACTTTTTTAATTCTTCAGGACCATGCTGCCAGACCACTAATACGTCGTCTACGTATCTGAGCCACAATTTCGGCTTGAGAGTCGCCTTATTTATCCCTTGCATGTCAAATTCTTCCATAATGATGTCTGCTACCACTGGTGATAGAGGGCTGCCCATTGCCACACCCTCCTTTTGTTTGTATATAACATCTTTATATTGGAAAAAAACAAGACGTGAGGCATATCTCTGCGAGCTTCATCATCTTACCATGGAGCAGACTCTTTTCACGGATAATGGCAAGTGAGTCCGTAACTGGTAGATTTGTGAATAAGGCCTCAACATCAAAGCTCACCAAGACATCACCTTCCTCTATTTTGACATTGCTAAGGATCTCCACTAGGTGGCTTGAGTTCTTTACAGCGGAAAAAGAGTTTCCAACCGTGGGTTTCAATAGCCTTGCCAAAACCTTACTGGTTCGATAGGTGGGAGCTCCAATCATGGACACGCTAGGCCTCAATGGGACACCTTCTTTGTGGATCTTGGGGAGTCCATAGATACGGGGGATCCTTGAATCGTCAGGAGTCATCTCGTTCAGCAATTTCTTTTCAATACCACCACTCTTCAAGATTTTGAGGATATTATTTTCCGTGATGCGAGTAGGGTCCTTTATCCCACAGTCATAAGTCTTCGGGTCTAGTAGGATTTGCATTTTATCATCGTATTCTTTTCGACTCAGGATGACTGTAGCGTTACCCTTGTCAGCTCTAGTACTGATCACATCATCTCTTCTCTTTAAGTCGAGTAAGGCTCTCCTCTGAGCGAATGTAATATTCGTTTTAGGTGGCCGTGCTCTTTTGATGATGTGCACAGCTTCCAATCTAATTTCGTCGGCTGTGTCATTATATACATAAGAGAGGGCTGTCTCTACGCTGGTGACTAGACAGCAAAGTTCAGACCTCGTTTTAGTAATTCTATAGTCACTGCTGAAAGATCTATGCCGGCAAGGTTAATAATGCGTCTCTCGTCATTGTATTGAGTAGTTTGGTGTTCCCTCAAATCGCTGGTATTTGTGTGAGAGACTCTTTCGTAGTTCATCACATGTCCATTATAACGGGAGGCGTCTTTTATTGTGGCCCTATAATTGTTCTTAGTTATTATTCTTCTTAGTGGATCCTGAGTGAGTTTCAGCCACTTTTTGTCCTTCCTTTTAGCGCGATTCCTCTCTCCCCTAAACGGAGGAACCCCGCTTATAAGGTTGATACAATGAAACAATCCAATGAATACAATGAAAATTTCGCGTTTCAGAACCCCTAGAGACCGAAAATAACGGTGGTTCAAATTTGTATATATATATATATATTTGTCTGTTCGCTCTGTAGCTCCCAGACGAATGGTCCGATTTTGATTAAATTTGGTACAAAAATCTTTCGTCTAATTTGAAAGGTCAAGTTCGTTAACCAGCAAAATCCGCCTACTGGAAGATGGCGTATGGGGCGAAATTCGCGCAAAAAAAATCGTAACGCTTACGTTTTTGAGTTCATAAGCTTGTAAGTACTCGTTTTATATGCTTCCTGGGCTAGGAAAACAAATGAAACCATTTTCAAGACGATAGCTTTAACCGTTTTGGAGAAAATTGGAAAAATAGTTTTTGAATTCCGTTTTTGGTTTGGGTACTTAGAATCATGGGATTCAGTTGAAACATTTTCTGCATGTTCTACTTTCATCAAAACTAATAGGTTGAAATTTTGGTTACGTTTGGTGTTAAGGAAGGGTTAGAATAAAATATTTTATTAACAGACATAAAAAGTTGTAGTAACTTTGTTTACTTTCCTTAATATCTCGAAAAAGGTTGAGAATCTTGGTAAACGGAAGAATACCATTAGAAAGCTTATTAAATGCTCTAAAAAAAGGTTCTAATGGAAGTTTTAATTAGGCGATGTCAATCGGAGAAATAAGTGCTTAAAACTTTAAATTAATTGTTTCGAATGGTTTATTCGAATGGTTCTTTTTGTCTGTTTTATTCCTTGTTATTTTTTAATTGCTTATAGTTGGATAATGTATTTGACAATAAAACTGGCTAAGTAAAATAACAAAAACAATTTATTGTTAGAACTATAGATTTCCAGGATTCCAAGACCTTGTCATAAGCGGGTCCGTTTCTAGTGTTAGCCCGACCCTTCCAGGTAAGATTGTAAATCATGACCTTTCAAGACTTTACTACACACAGGAATGGCGTTAGTGACCTTAAGGGTTGACACGCCATTATAATAATTGATTAAAAAAAAAAGACTGGTGGAACCAAAATATTAACTGCTTCTATTTTAATCTTTCCAAATTAGACTAGGGATATGAACGGAACCGCGCTAAGATGATGCAGGTCCTGCGAGACGGACTTTTGGTCCTTTATGCACCCCAAACCATTTGACCGCCACCAGCAAAATTTCGAGTAGACTGGAATTCCCTGTTAGTAATGGGGTACCCAGGTTTTTAGCACTTTCCTCCGAAGGAAAGTAGCTATTGAGGTTGGACTCATGACGGAATTTTTGAAAAATTTCTTCAAATCTTTATCGATCCTACCAAGTAGACACCGAAAATGACCCCCGTTAAAATTTATATATATCTATATATATATATATTTTATATATATATATATATATATATATATATATATATATATATATATATATATATGTCTGTTAACACGATAGCGGCCAGAGTTTTTGTTTTTTCGTCACGAAACTTGGTATATAGCATTCAATTAGCAAACGATTGAACGAGTTCGTTAACCACCAAAGTCGGTCCACCGGAAGGGGGGGTTTACCCCGAACCCAAAACACTAATTTGACTATGTCAGCCGTAATATTTGTTATATTTCAACGAAACTTGGTATTTGTAGTGGTAATATAGAGAGAAAAGTGAGATATAAAAATGAACTAAATCGGTTCATTAGAAGGGGGAGGGGGGTTTACTCCGGACCCACAATACCAATTCGCCACTACCAGCCGTGATTTTTGGTATATTTCGACGAAACTCGGTATTCGTAGTGGTAATCCACAGGTAAATATGTGTTGTAAAAATAAACTAAAACGGTTCATTAGGAGGGGGTGTTTACTCCGGACCCACAATACCAATTCGCCACTACCAGCCGTGATTTTTGGTATATTTCGACGAAACTCGGTATTCAGAGTGGTAATCTACATTTAAATATGTGTTGTAAAAATAAACTAAATCGGTTCATTAGAAGGGGGGGTTTACTACGGACCCAAATTCCTAATATACGCATACCGGTCGTAATTTCTGCTGTATACGTCGTGGGTAACTCATGAGAAAGAAGTTTTGTAAAAATGAGCTCAATCGGTCAATCGTAAAGCGGGGGTTTAATTTGTAATATATTTCAATAGAAAAGCCCGCCAAACGTAGGTTCACAAAGCCGCCGCAAGGAGCGCTTTCTACCACTAGAGTGACTGTATCCTGTTCCTGCGTTAGATCAAAATACGATAATATGAGGTTTTTTGTATTTATTACGTAGTGTAGTAGGTACCATGTGTAAACATAACTCTGGAAGCAAATTAATAATTGATCAGTTACTCATTACAAATTTAAAAGAGAACTATTCATGTTTTTATTTTATTTATGTAGGATATTTTAAGCAAATTGTTCTGGAAAGCAGTCTACACTACCCAAATTCTGAGGAAAGTGCTTAGTTATGCAAAAGGTTGAGAATCTTGGTAAACGAAAGAATACTATTAGAAAGCTTACTAAATGCTCTACAAAAAAGGTTCTGATGAAAGTTTTGATTAGGCGATGTCAATCGGAGAAATAAGTGCTTAAAACATTAAAGTAATTGATTTTGCTTATTCGAACTGTTCTTTTTGTCTGTTTTTATTCCTTGTTATTTTTTAATTGCTTATAGTTAGATAATGTATTTTACAATAAAACAGATTAGGCAAAATAAGAAAAACAATCCATTGTTAGAAATATAGCTTGCCAAGAGAAAAAGATTCGTTGACGTCTTTTGAATATTTTCAATTGCCTTTATGCTGTTGGTTTTTATTTTATTTTTTAATTGATTTTATCTGTAGAATTATTACAATAGTAAAAGAACACAGGAATGTGTGAAAATATTTGATATTTTCCAATTCATTGAAACGTATTAAATGAAGTATCGGTAGAAGAGGATTCTAGGGTCTTGCGGACCTGGCCCCAGGTATAGCCAGCCATAAAACCCTTTGAACAAAGGCCGAGGAAAATATTATCTGTTTCTATTCTATGCTTTTCAAATGAGAATAGGGATATGAACAGGAACCGGTGTCTCCCGTGGTCTAATGGCTAGCGCCTTGGATTCATAAGCGGGAGATGGTGGGTTCGATTCCCAACCCCTCCGGCAGGAATTTTATCATCCCACGGCTCGCTGGTGAAATTCCTCGCTACACCCTGGATGTCGGCGCTAATGACCTAGATGTAGATGTGCCGTAAAAAAAAGAAAAAGAAAAAAAAAAAAAAAAAAAAAAAAAAAAAAAAAAAAAAAACTGGAACCGCGCTAAGATGACGCAGTTCCTGCGACTCGGACTTTTTTTCCTATGCTGCTGATGGGCAGCATTGTCCATCAGTCCTAGAACGGTTCATTTTTGTTTTGTCTGACCTCACAACTCTTCTATAATCATCATTTGTCCAATTTTTATGATTAAAACAAAATTCCAGTCATAGTTGCCTGTGTTGAATGGCTTCTTCACCTTTAACCTTGCCATATTTCCCTGACTTATTAGTGTTCTTGGAATAGTTTCAGCATTAATGTGAAGCCCCATGTATGTTTTAAGTTTGTGTTGGCCTTGTACAGGAGTGTCGATCTCGCCCATCCTAATCACTCGAACCAGTATCTTGCTGTTTCTTTGCGAAATTTTTCTTGATTGACCTCCAACATGTTTAGAACAATAAAGAGTATTTTTTATAACATGTCTACTTACTGTAAAAAACATTCAAACCAACTCGAGCAGCAATTTGTCTCACCGAAAGGCCTTCACTGACCAAAAGCTTAATACTGTTGTTTATGTCAGAGAAAATTGAGTTCATCCTCATTTTTTTAATTTTTCTGGCTTAAATGTTATTTTTTATGACCTTTTTGCTCGATTGTAACTATCATAAATAGTTAACTTGACACTCTACATCTTTAACTTCTCTCCACAACATCCGCCACAAAACTGTTGCAATGAACCAACAACGGAAATCATCATGGTGAGGATTCATTCTGCGATGCTACGATAGCTACTCCGATGAGCTCTGCCCCGATGTAAAACAAACACATGTATTAAGGTGGGAGTGTTCATAGTGAGGATCCTTACTTCCGATGCTAATCTCGCACCCGCGCACTGACCGCGGGGAAGAACAAATATTTTGTTTTCTCCTCGCAGTGAGGAGGGAAGCCGCGATGTGACTGTGATTGGTTCCTTCAAAAGGACTCTAGTGCGCAGGTCACCTACTCTCTCTCTCATTATTTCATTTTGTGTGATTATTCTTTTTTGGTTATTTCGTTGTCGAGATGAAAGAAAATTGGGTCTTTTTGCGAAGACCACATCCAGTTACTTTTGAAGTAGCAGTAGCGATTCATAACAGTTACTCGTACTCGCCGATAAGCTTACTGATTAGCTTACAGGTTCTTTGCTGGTTATCTATTACTACTTGACTCGTTATCTACGGTTATAATTCATATTAGATAATGGCAAGCAATATTTATTAATAAAAAGGTTAATATGATGAAAATCAATTCTCTCAACTATGAAAAAAGTTATTAAGCATTAAAGTTGACTGTTTTGCAGGTTATGAAGGATAACAAACAATGATATTTGTAAACAAACATATTTTATTCCTTTTCTCTCTCTCTCTTTTCTGGATCTTTTACAGTTATTAAGCAATACATGATATGCGTTTCCGCTCGCTACGCTACACTCCACTCGCTCAAGAAGTTATAAGAAAACTCTAGTCAATCCAACTCGCAATTAATAGAATTATATTAATTTAAGCGACTCTAGTCTATCCAACTTAGTAAAATTAATAGGATTCCATTAATTTTTCCGAGTAAGAAACCAATCCCTTTTTCTTTGTCAGGAACATCGCGAACGAATTGTAAAAGACTCATTTTTTCTCACTAACATAAGCAGAGCTTTTTCATAAACAAAAGCTAATTCACTATTGAAGGTTACTTCACTCCCAGCAAGAACCAATGCAATGGTGAGTCAGCATGAACACCCTCCATCGATGTAGAATACATCGGGGCAGCGCTCATCGGAGCAGCTATCTTAGCATCGCAGAATCAATCCACACCATGAACGTACCCTTAGAGTGTAAACATTGACTAGTCCCTTCAAGATCCTTCAAGAATTATACCTCCTATTCCCAACTAAATAATTTTGACCCGCAGGAGTAAATATTATACTGGTTTAATTTTTGTTAGCTTTAATATAACTTAACTTTCATATCATTGCAACGGTTTTGTGAGTCACTGTATATATGTATATATTTATATATACAGGGTGCTAATGACCTCAGCAGTAGATGCACCAAAAGAAAAGGAAAAAAAAAAAAAAAAAATTTATATATACGCTTGTCTGTTAACGCTCTAGCAAGCTCAAAAATGGCCCGATTTTGATTAAATTTGGTACAAAAATCTGTCTTCTAATTTGAAAGGTCAAGTTCGTTAACCAGCAGAATCCGCCCACGGGAAGATAGTGTTTGGGGCGAAATTCGGGCAAAAAAAATCGCAACGCTTACGTTCTTGAGTTCATATGCTTGCAGGTACTTGTTTTATAGGTTTCTTAACATAGGAAAACGAATGAAGCCATTTTTAAGGCGATATCTGTAACCGTTTTTGAGAAAAGTGGAATCAATGTTTTTGTAAGTCATTATTTCTTTTTGTGGGTACTTAGAATCGCGGGATTCAATTGAAATATTTTCTACATATTGGAAATTAATCCTAACTAAGATTTTAAAAATTTGGTTATATTTGGAGTTAAGGAAGTATGCGAAAAAAAATATTTTATTAATAGACATGAAAAGTTTTTGGATCTTCATGCATTTTTCGTAAAATTCTCGATAACGGTTGGGAAATCGTGGTAAGTGGAAGGTGACCATTCGAATGCTTACTAAATTCTCTATAAAAAGGTTCTGAAGCGATTTTCCAAAAAACTTCTTTGGAAAATCGACATTTACCCTAAAACTATCGATTTTAAACAGTTGATACCCAGTAGACATGATTAATCTTATCAGTCCAGACGTGGCCCTACCTGCGGAAGGTTCTCTAATGAATAGGCTGTAACCATATTTTATTTTATTTAGATTAAGTGCTCCTGAAGAGGCGTCACAGCGACGTGAAACATGTAGAGCCTAATAAAAGAGTACAGAAGAAAGAAAGTGTGTTTTATAAAATTGACCTTCTGCCACAGATGAATATATTGAAATTTTATGGTGTTTATCTCTATTATTAAAGGGTTGGTATTGTAAATGTCCAATATTGTATGTAATGCGCTCAGTTGTCCAGTGCGAGGATTACAGCATGCAGTTCGGCTGTTATGGTTGGTAGTTATGAAGCGATAATTTAATAATAATGGGTGAAATATCACACTAGTATTTCTAAAGTGACACAACTCAAAAATCGATGTTTTTGAGTTATTACTATGAAAGAAATGGTAAATATATCTTTATCAACCATCAAAACTGTATGTGCCTAGCTTCAGAGCTTGTACACCAGAGGACACTTGTGTCACTCTTCCTGTCTTAATGCTATTCCCCTACATAGGCAATAGTGACACATTTTCAGTTGAGTTTTATTTTTTGAGTTGTGTCACTTTAGAAATACTAGTGCAATATATTTTTAATGAAAAAATCGTAACTAGTCTAAAATGTGGCTTAAAACACACAATCGTAGAACCAAAATCACATTTATTTTACTTTGTTTTGACCAGCAGTAATAAACATTGACTCTACTAGTTTGCAGATAATGGAGAATAATAGAGGATATCGGTATGAGGAAAATAACTGTTTGCTAATGAGTGCTGAAGGTGTTGTCCTAGCGAGGATGTGAATAGGGTATAGAATTACAGGAAGATTAATGACTCAATCGATGGACCCATGTAGGGATATTGTGTTTCAAATAGGCCGTCCACGAGGGGGGGGGCTATATATGGGGAGGGCTTGGTACTCAGTCAAAATATAGCACTCTCTTTTTCAATATACCTACGAAATATTCATCATTTCGCTTCATTTAAATTAAAAATTGTATTGCTCACAAAGATATTGCGTCCCATGCGATGTCCCCTTATCGCTGACCGCGGCGACGATCGTTGGATCGCTGCCCGCCGCGACAGATCGCGTCCTGTGTGCCCGAGCTTTAATGACAAGCTCGATGCGACAAATCGTCCTTTTCTTGACGGGGCTGATGCTCTACTGAGTAATACAAGTAGATAGCCCACCACCCTCGGGCAGATATCGCTGCCCGCAGCGATACAGATCGCGTCCTGTGTGCCCGAGCCTTAATGACTAGTTCGATGCGACACATCGTCCTTTTCTTGACGGGGCTGATGCTCTACTGTGTAGTTCAAGTAGATCGCTCACCACCCTCACTCAGGTATCCCTACCCGCAGCGATAAAGATCGCGTCCTGTGTGCCCGAGCCTTAATGACTAGTTCGATGCGACACATCGTCCTTTTCTTGACGGGGCTGATGCTCTACTGTGTAATACAAGTAGATCGCCCACCACCCTCGGTCAGATATCGCTGCCCGACGCGATACAGATCGCGTCCTGTGTGCCCGAGCCATTAATCCGACTTTGATCGTCATATTTCTAAGTCGACTAAATCAGTAACTATTCCAATAAGCCAACTTCTGGTGACCGAGTTCTACTGGTTACCCAGTGACTATATCAGAACCCATCGTCCAACGTGAAAACTGGGATGAGAACTTTGCGCTTCTTTCTTAGCTTAAGTTCCCCTGAATACAAGTTGGACTTGACCGAACTTCTCAGACAACCATAGAGTATAGTATCGTATAACGAAACAACTCACCAACTACTTATTAGCTTCACTGTTGTATGGGCGGAAACTTGGCAACAGTATCGCATTGCCCTTTGCCTTCTAAGAGTAGTTCCAACAAGCATGAGCCGACTGAAGTTGGCTGCAGATCTGCCGGTACATGTTTCTCTTCGGGTAATTTTAGTACAATTAGTAGACGTACTATGAAAATATTACTAACTATACTGATTCCAGAAACTTCTACATAAACGAATATTTCAAGCCTTGAAAGGATAATTACAAACATAAACATGCTGTTTATTTGTGTGTGAATTTTGTGCTGAGTCTTAGCGCAAAGAGGTAATAATTCTTATTTGCTTAAAGGTTATTTTAAATAAATTATTCATAAATGCAGTACTTTCTGAGGGAGCTCCTGCTTAACGGACTTTTGTGTGTGTGGTGTTGAGCCAAATTTAACAAAACGTTTATGATAATGTGATTTTCATTAATTGACATTCTGCCTATAAAAGAAAATGTTTTGATATTTTTATGTTTTGATTGGTTATAGTTGTTAACACTTTCGCTGCGGCTGTCATTGTTTGAGAATACCTCAGTATCGGGTGCATTTTTTGTTTGAATGTTTCATGTAGACATTATTGTTTTCAGAAAATAATCTTCCAGTCAGCCGATTTGTAAACAGAAAACACTGTTGGAAAGCCCAAACAATACTGAAGGCAACTGTCTTTACCTGGAGCTCTAAAAGTGAATCCCCTCTATTTTTCGAGCCTTTTGAATCTAAAGGGAAAAGTAATGGAGGAGTGTCCTTCCGAAGGTACACTCGTAATCGGGTAGGATCGCTAGTGTCCTTCCGTAATGACACCTGCAGCGAAAGTGTTAAGCTAATCCATTTTCGTTGAGAAACCCCAAATATCAAAAATTATTTGAATAGTCATCTAAAAGGCTGAAGGCTGGTTCGTGAAATCATAACAAAGGATACCAGAAAAGGAAGTCAGAGATCAACAGGGTTGAGGTTATCTCACTGATCGGGATATTTATCACATTCTGTTGGCAGCCCTGACTGACTAGTGGATTCCTGAATGGGCCCAGATAGGACTGAGTGATGGGCTAGCGCCATTTTCTTTCATGGCCGTACTCTTCTTAGAGAAAAAGCACCCTAAGGGGGAAAAAACAGGAAAACCCGAAAAGAAAAAGGGAAGTGTTGATACGAGGGGTGTATAATGTTGGTAGCCGGTCATACATCAACCAACCCCACTTCTCTTCGCTTTCTTAGCAAGCCACAGCTCCCCATCAGCTGGCTAATGCATGCATTCAGCTGGTATTACCCTAGGATTAATGGTGGAGGGTTTGTGTGCCCAGCTAATACACCCTTCTTGAAAAGCTCTGCTAATTTCATGAACAAACGCACGCCAACAAGCACAATATCATTCAGACTGGAGTAATTTCATAGTAAGGTGGAGTCAATAACTTATCTCAGGAGTTTTTATTATTTAAATTTGAACGTCCATTATTTTTAACTGAGAATTTCGGGACGGGTCCTCTATAGGTTACCGCCCTGTTGTAGCCAGGATAGGGCTGACGCCTTTTCTTTTTTCTATAGAAAAGCCACCATCCCAGATTGGGAATCGAACCCACGACCTTTGGAACGGAGTGTTAAGTGCTCACGCATTAACACTCCCGGCCACCGGGCCTAACCTTTTTAGATCGGTTTCATATATAGCCCGTATATGAGGTCGACCTCATGACGCAATCGGGGTTGTTTTTCCTGGTTTGCCCAACTGTGCCGCATCTAACGAACGAGTGTATTGTTGGCAACACACCTAAGTGTAGGAATGGAAGTTCATAATCCAGCTCTTCGGAACGTGATCATTACACAAAAAAGCTGCTCTTATTAGCTCCTTTCCTCAATCTCTCCATTTATATATATACTAGCTGTTACTCGGTGTGCCAGGCAACACCTGCTTTCTGCGTCTAGAAAAGCAAAAATAAATTAGAAACCAATAAGTAATATTAAAATCTAATAACGCTAATCTGTGGCTATACGGGTTCACTGTTTCGAACCCGTGGCCCTGTAACTTTCCCGTTAGCCTGTAAGTCCTAGACGATTTTAAAATAGCCTATGACACCCCGGATCAAGACCTACATGTGTGCCAAGTTTGATTGAAATCGGTCAAACGGTATGTATTTGTATTAGGAACAAACATACAGCTGGTAGGCGTTTTCGACCTAATCTGCGAGACTCCCCTGATCAAGGGAAGGGGGGGGGTTCAATTGGTCAAACTGTGTGCATTTGTGTAAGGCAAACAGACACGTGATTTATATATATATATATATATATATATATATATATATATATAAATATAGATTAGATTAGATAGCAGGTGCCTGGATAACCGAGGATCCGCACTGAGGCCTGCAAGACCTATTGTGCCACCCGATTTATTTAGTATATATTTCTGTTTACTGTGCACACGCTCAAAAAGATGCGGATTTGGATATTGTATGGTTGTGGTTTAAGAAAGTTTTGCACAAGGTAGATGAGATACTCCCACGCTGAAGGGTTACTCCAACGTGGAAAACATGAAAATGAAAAATTTTCCCTACGGCGTGAACGACACAAAAATGGCGTTTAGACCAAAAAACACAGAAACGCCTATATCTAGGGAAATAATGAATAAAAATGTCTTCTTGGTGGCATTCAACAACACTTTAGTCCGCGTACACACGCCCCCTACCGTGTATATATACAGGGGAGTATCCTGTATATATATATATATATATATATATATAGACTGTGTGCACACTGAAATATATATCAATACTAAAATTGAACACAATGTATGCAGGAAATTAGTTGAATTATTACCAGAACGAATGGACATCCAGAGAAAACACATCTCAGGAATTTGGTAAAGCACATAAAAAAAAGTTGGAAAGAAGGAAAGTTTCCCTTCCTCTTCCCCTCTTAATCCATTAAAACTTTGAAGGAAAACAGAAAAGAAGAAGAAGGAGAAAGCGCACTGTAACACCGGCCGGAAACATGAACAGCGGCTAGGAACGACTGTATTTCTCATTTTATCAACTAATTTGTAAGTTGATTTGAAGAAATTATTTGAAAACTTTTTTGTTTATCTTATGACCCATTCCCTTTAAAGTTTGAGTCATTGGAATTATTCATTTTGAACAGGATTTAGTAAAAAACATTACTTATAAATTAATAAATGTTAAGAAGATGATGAAACGGTGCGTTCAGATAAAATGTGTTAAGTTCAAAACATGATGTCGTCGATACAAATGCAAAGTATCGAACGTGAAAATCACCACTTTCGGAGTGAAATAAACTTTTATTCATTACTTTGCTTTTGGGCAGTCAAATAGTCGGCAGATTCGACCTTTTGCAGTGGTTACCCTCCCCTTTCTTTGAGTGAAGTAAGATTCGATATTTTGCCGTACATCAATCCAACAGCAATCAGTAATGATTGAAACTGAAAAATGCGTTTTAGCGCGGTTCCTCCCTCCCCCATAGGGAGGAATTAATTTGGCAGTTTTAGTAACCCCTTTGCTTCTAAGAATGTACACTAAATTTACTTAGGTCCCGAAATGGTGAAGTTATGAGTGCAAGAGTTTCAAGTAACTTGTTTGGTCAAATCGTCCTCAAGTTCCCAACGGACAAGTGCTATTCACACATTATATAGCGCCATATGAACACTAGGAACTGCCCGGAAATATTGTAGCCACGGGGGGTAGTGAGAACGGACTCTGGGAGTTGGTGGTTGTTCTAGTAGGAAGTTTGGTCATTCAGCTCGCATGCATATTGAAGGAGTTGTCTAGAATACCGGATGAGTTGGGAATGTTCGCCAACTTCCTTCCAACCAACTAGCAAATAGTTCCCTCAAATAATTTATACATAGATGATATGGTAGTCTAACCGTTTCAGGGTCCAAACATTGTTTAGTAAATCTATTTATTGAATGCTTGACGCTAAAATGGTTTACGCGAGACTGCTCAGGACGAAATCCGGAAGTATTGATTTTTCGAACGTTTACTTCATTCCTCTATAGGGAGGAATCCCGTTTATAAAGGTTGCCCTTATGACTCAATGAGGAAGTGTCGACTAGAACATTTCACGTTAGAGAACTAATAGATCTCACACACATATAAATATGTATATATATATATATATATACATATATATATACATATATATATATATATATATATATTTATATATATTAATATATATATATATATATATATATATATATATATATATATATATGTATTCTTTATGATCTTAGGAGGAATGGGGTCGTGAAAGCAGTCATCTTTTCTTCATACTACTTTATTTACCATTTATATATATATATATATATATATATATATATATATATATATATATATATATATATAAATGGTCCGATTTTTGTTTTAAATTTCGTAAAAAAATACTTTCTCTAATTTAAAAGGTGGAGTTCGTTAACCAGTAGAATCCACCTACCGGAACGGTTTTGTTGTTCGAGTAGATGTTGACATTTTTGACGAAATATTTTTTTTATTTATTTTTAAGTTAAGCTTTCCATAAGTCAATAGCAATAAGCACAGAAACGCGCTTTGGTGACGCGATTCTTGCGAGTCAGACTTTCTTCACTTCACCCTGTGTTCAGCTTCGGACCATCCCCGATTACCGTCAAGGGAAACAGACAAAGTACATTTGCTTTAGCTCTAGAAAGAGACGAGGAAGTAACAGCAATAGCAGGTAAGTGTGATACTCAGCAAAGTATAAGAGCAATACATTTCTTTTAAAACTCTTCTTATATATATATATATATATATATATATATATATATATATATATATATATATATACACACACACACACACACACACACACACACAGTAGAGTCCCGCAAATTTAACATAAATCGAACCGAACCCTGGTCGGATTAGTAAAATAATGCAGAGTCGTATCACATAATGACATATATTGACTTTATGTGCGAAGCTAGTGTTTTGTCAAGATATGAAATTAATAAATTATGTATTCTTGTACACTGCAATTTTTTATTTTATTTTAATTGTGAGCATCCACAACTAGAGCGATTCGCTCTAAGCAATTATTACATATACATATATACAAATTATATTTTTACTACGTCTAAATATACATTTTGAATTGTACATGTAAATCAGTTATACAGTACATTATACAAAAATACAAAATAACAATAATTCATTCAATTAATACAGTTAATCAAAAATGCCCTTATAGTTAATTGCATCGAAAGAGAATTGCTGATTTTGTCTCTTAGATTATTGTTCAATTTTTACGTTATTTCTACGTTATGTGTAAATGCTCAACAGAACATGGATTCTAATTATATAAGTATATTCAACGTTTTTCAATTTTAAGTTGAAAAAAAATTGTGTTTGTGAATGTTTTACATTACATAGTGGATCGAAGGCAAGGTATAGTTGGGATTCGGCTAGGAGAAGAAGTGCTGAAGAAGGCTGTACATTGGCAGCCTTCTTCAGCACTAGAAAATGCCTAGGGGGGAGAGAGGAAGACCTCGAAGACACTTAGGTAACCATGGTTGGATCAACCATACATCCAACCATGCTTACCTAAGTGTCTTCGAGGTCTTCCTCCCTCCCCCCTAGTCATTTTCTAGTGCTGAAGAAGGCTGCCAATGTGCAGCCGAAACGTCCAAATGCAGATTTCTTCCTGAAAGTCTGACGTTTTTCCGAATCCCAACCATACCTTGTCTGCGTATCTCTGCAACGGCTAACTATCTCCATCTCCATTACATAGTGGAAGTTATCATGTGTTAATACAAAAATATACAAAAATTATCATGTCTTCATGTAAATAAAAAATATATATAACCTTAACATAAGTAAAAGTATTAAAAAATAATTATCAGTTAATAATAAATAGCATTCTTCTAATCTAAAACTAAATAGACTTTTAAACTAAATTTTTATAATTATTATTTTCCCCTTCATTTACTAATACATTATTTACGCCTATAAAATAATTTTTCTTTCTCCTCAATTTATTTATTTAGTTTTATTATTATTAATTGGTGTATAGCTCTTAATTTCTGCAATATGCTGATATTCATTTATTTAGTCTTATTATTATTAATTGGTGTATAGCTCTTAATTTCTGCAATATGCTGATATTTATTTATTTAGTTTTATTATTATTAATTGGTGTATAGCTCTTAATTTCTGCAATATGCTGATATTTATTTATTTAGTTTTATTATTATTAATTAGTGTATAGCTTTTAATTTCTGCAATATGCTGATATTTATTTATTTAGTTTTATTATTATTAATTGGTGTATAGCTCTTAATTTCTGCAATATGCTGATATTTATTTATTTAGTTTTATTATTATTAATTGGTGTATAGCTCTTAATTTCTGCAATATGCTGATATTTATTTATTTAGTTTTATTGTTATTAATTGGTGTGTAGCTCTTAATTTCTGCAATATGCTGATATTTATTTATTTAGTTTTATTATTATTAATTAGTGTATAGCTTTTAATTTCTGCAATATGCTGATATTTATTTATTTAGTTTTATTATTATTAATTGGTGTATAGCTCTTAATTTCTGCAATATGCTGATATTTATTTATTTAGTTTTATTATTATTAATTGGTGTATAGCTCTTAATTTCTGCAATATGCTGATATTTATTTATTTAGTTTTATTGTTATTAATTGGTGTGTAGCTCTTAATTTCTGCAATATGCTGATATTTATTTATTTAGTTTTATTATTATTAATTAGAAAAGGGTGGCAACCTGTAGATAGCCCGGCGCTAATAGCCAAATAGTTGATGCGCCGGGAAAAAAAAAAAAAAAAAAAAAAAAAATTATTATTAATTGGTGTATAGCTCTTAATTTCTGCAATATGCAGATATTTATTTATTTAGTTTTATTATTATTAATTGGTGTATAGCTCTTAATTTCTGCAATATGCTGATATTTATTTATTTAGTTTTATTATTATTAATTAGTGTATAGCTTTTAATTTCTGCAATATGCTGATATTTATTTATTTAGTTTTATTATTATTAATTGGTGTATAGCTCTTAATTTCTGCAATATGCTGATATTTATTTATTTAGTTTTATTATTATTAATTGGTGTGTAGCTCTTAATTTCTGCAATATGCTGATATTTATTTATTTAGTTTTATTATTATTAATTGGTGTATAGCTCTTAATTTCTGCAATATGCTGATATTTATTTATTTAGTTTTATTATTATTAATTGGTGTGTAGCTCTTAATTTCTGCAATATGCTGATATTTATTTATTTAGTTTTATTATTATTAATTGGTGTGTAGCTCTTAATTTCTGCATTATGCTGATATTTATTTATTTAGTTTTATTATTATTAATTGGTGTGTAGCTCTTAATTTCTGCAATATGCTGATATTTATTTATTTAGTTTTATTATTATTAATTGGTGTATAGCTCTTAATTTCTGCATTATGCTGATATTTATTTATTTAGTTTTATTATTATTAATTGGTGTGTAGCTCTTAATTTCTGCAATATGCTGATATTTATTTATTTAGTTTTATTATTATTAATTGGTGTGTAGCTCTTAATTTCTGCAATATGCTGATATTTATTCATTTAGTTTTATTATTATTAATTGGTGTGTAGCTCTTAATTTCTGCAATATGCTGATATTTATTTATTTAGTTTTATTTTTATTAATTGGTGTATAGCTCTTAATTTCTGCAATATGCTGATATTTATTTATTTAGTTTTATTATTATTAATTGGTGTAGAGCTCTTAATTTCTGCAATATGCTGATATTTATTTATTTAGTTTTATTATTATTAATTAGTGTATAGCTTTTAATTTCTGCAATATGCTGATATTTATTTATTTAGTTTTATTATTATTAATTGGTGTATAGCTCTTAATTTCTGCAATATGCTGATATTTATTTATTTAGTTTTATTCATTCATAAAGTTCACTTAATTCCTATGTTAGCTATTTCCATCAATAACTCATTCATTTATAATATGATCTCTTATTTTTAATGAGTTTGTAATGTAATAATAAATATTGTTGAGTTTTTCTATTGCCAATTGATGCGCTAAAGTCCCCACCTAGATAAATGCGTATTTTTCTATTATTTTAGATAGATATTCTAATAATTCTGCAACATACTCCAACTGTAGACTAAGTGAATTTTAAGTCAGGCTGTATATTGGATTTTTAGGTAGGCAGCGAGTTTGCAAAAATTACATTACCGTACAAAATAACTCGAAAAAAAAATAATGGTTTTCTTTACTTTTATCCCAATTGAGTACTTTTATTAATTTTTTTTAACTAATTCTTTTCGGATTAGGTGGATTATCGTTATTTAATAGTTCATCGATAGTCAAGCTGGTCGTTTTTAGCGCTGGTCCTCTCTCCCTTCATAGGGAGGAACCCCGCTTATAAGGTTGATCTCATGAAACAATCCGGAAGTGCCGAGTAGAAAATTTCGCGGTTCAGAACCCCTAGAGACCGAAAATAACGGTGGTTCAAATTTGTATATATATATATATATATATATATATATATATATATATATATTTGTCTGTTCGCTGCCTAGCTCCTAGACGAATGGTCCGATTTTGAAGAAATTTGGTACAAAAATCCGTCGTCCAATTTGAAAGGTCAACTTCGTTAACCAGCAAAATCCGCCTACTGGGAGATGGCGTTTGGGGCGAAATTCGCGCAAAAAAAAATCGTAACGCTTACATTTTTGAGTTCATATGCTTGTAAGTACTCGTTTTATAGGCTTCTTGGCCTAGGAAAACGAATGAAACCATTTTTAAGGCGATAGCTTTAACCGTTTTCGAGAAAAGTGGAAACATAGTTGCTGAAAAACGTTTTTGGTTTTGGTACTTAAAATCATGGGATTCAGTTGAGACATTTTTTGCATGTTCGAATTTCATCAAAACTAATATTTTAAACTTTTGGTTACGTTTGGAGTTAAGGAAGGGTTAGAATAAAATATTTTATGGACAGACATGAAAAGTTTTGGGAACTTCGTATACTTTCATTAATATCTCAAACACGGTTGGGAAATCGTGGTAAGTGGATAGAAACTATTTGAAAGCTTCCTAAATTCTCTACAAAAAATAATCTGAAATAATATTTGATTAGGTGATGTCAATAGGAGAAATAAGTGCTTAAACTTTGAAGTAATTGATTTCGTTTTTGGTTAAACGGTTCTTTTTGTCTGTTTTTATTCCTTGTTAATTTTTAATTGCTTATAGTTGGATAATGTATTTGACAATGAAACAGATTAAGTAAATAAAGAAAAACAATTCATTGTTAGAATATAGCTTGCTAAGAGAAAGAGATTCGATGACGTATTTTGAATATTTTCAATTGCCTTTACGCTGTTGGATTTTTTATTATTTTTTAATTGATTTTATTTGTAGAATTATTACTATAGTAGAAGAACGCAAGAAAATGTGAAAAATGTTGATATTTTCCAATGCATTGAAACGTATGAAATGAAGTATCGGTAGAAGAGGATTCTAGGGTCTGGCGGACCCGACCAGGTAAGTTGTAAACCCCTTTGAACAAAGGCCAAGCAAAAATATTATCTGTTTCTACTCTAAGCTTTTCAAATGACAATAGGGATATGAACGGAACCGCGCTAAGATGATGCAGTTCCTGCGAGTCGGATTTTTTCTGTTAGCCACGATTTCGCATCCCCAAGCTATTGGATTAATATCCGGACTTAGAAGTCTTCATATTACAGTGGTCTCCTCCACTGCACGTTTGGACCGCTATGCTCCATCGGGTATCAGTGCTTCAATGTCCCTATTGTATTAATTAATATAATATTCGTGGGAGTTCGCTATCCCAAGAACCCCCCTCCCCCCTTCGTGGATTAATTAGTTAACTTCAGTCACGAATTCATTAGTTAAGTTTGAGTTTGGAAGTCGACGGTCAGCTGGCCCGACTTCCCCTGTCGACATGGCTCCACCAATCACCAACATCCAATAATCTCAATCATGAGAAATAATCTTGAATGTTTCAGAATGATGGATTGAATTTACGCTCCTAAAGTTTCAGCCTTAATTATAACCAAACAAATATTCGATGGGTTAAAGGAACATTATTTTCCAAAGTCCGTATTTTAGAATGTCTCGCTCATATTTATATGTATGTTTGTGTATGCACGCATATTATATAGATATATGCTTTTATATGGATTGAATTTGAAATTTTTACTTATAATGATTCAGAAAATGAAAGCGCCATTTTTTTCCGAATGAGGTCGTCATATTAAAATTTACCTCAGAACGGTTTTTGTAGAAAATATATTAAACTTTTGAATAGCTACATTCTAATTACCGTGATTTTGCTACCGTTCTTGAGTTATTTAAAGAAGTCTAAATTCTCTGATATATAGAAACTTAGATTTATAAACCCCTTTTATTGTTAAGCGGTGCTAGAGCATTGAACTCATTTTCTGTGGGACACTTGTTCGATACTAGGACGCGCATTGTAGATTTTATCTTCTAGTGTCTGCATTCATATATATATATATATATATATATATATATATATATATATATATATATATATATATATATATAGTTATATATGTGTCCGTTGACACGATACAGGCCAGAGTTTTTGTTTTTTCCCCACGAAAATTGGAATGTAGTATTCTCCCATTGAAGGAGTTCGTTAACCAACAAAATCGGTCCATCCGGAGGGGGGGGGGGGGGGGGGGGGTTACACCGGAGACAAAGTAGTTATTTGCCAATACCAGCCATAATATTTGTTATATTTTAACGAAACTCAGTATTCGTTATGGTCAACTGAAGAGAATTTTTTTTTTATAAAAATAAAATAAATCGGTTGACTAGAAGGGGGAGTTTACTCCGAACAGAAATGACTAATTTCCTTATACCGGTAGTAATTTCTGTTGTATTGTTACGAAACTCTGTGTTCGTCCTGGCTAATAAGGAAGAAGTGTTGTACAAAGGAACTAAATCGGTCTATTCGAAAGGGGGGGGTGTTACTTTGTACTATGTTTGAATTGAATTCTTCCGCCAAACGTAGGTTCGCGAAACTCATCAAGATCAATAGATCAAAATGTGAAGCTTTGTGTATTTATTACGTAGTGTAGTACTACGCATACACAAAACTCTGGAAGGAAATTAATTACAAAATTAATAATTGAAACTCTCATCGCTGCTCATAAGTAATGCAAAAGAGCAGAACAATTTATGTTTTTATTTTATTTATCTATATAAGTTATTTTAAGCAAATTATTCAGGAATGCACTCGACACTACCCAATTCTAAGGAAAGTGCTCAGTTATGCAGCTCCTGCGTGACGGATTTTTTTTATTATCATTCACTTACATATGTATTATTTTATTATTTAAGGTTTTGGTAATATATATTTGAATTCGGGTTTTTTCTGTTTTTGTTTCTTCATTGCGTATAATTATATTTTTATGTTAAATTTATTTATTGAACCATATGTATCTGTTTTTTATTCTGATGGGACGAAGTCCCAGACTAAAGTATTTTTTATTCATTCAAAAATAATAAAATCACTCCAAACAACTAGAAACCAACAAAGTTCAAAATGTATTTAATACTTTATCAATAATAGTTAGGTGCTAAATTGCCTTTGAAACAGGTACTCGAAGCAAGTTCGACAGCTGCTTCCCAAGTCATGAACGGAGCTCCAGAGTTTAGGAACTCGGTTCCAACTCCGAGGATACAACCAGTAGCTTCACGGGAATACTCACTTACTGACTCCACCTTCATAAAAACCGCTCAATAATTCATTAGACAGAATCTGCAGCATAAAAAAAGTCTGGTATTTTCTAGGTACTTCCCTAATTTATATATATATATATATATATATATATATATATATATATATATATATATATATATCTACACATCTATATATATAAAAATCACGTGTCTGTCTGTTTGTATGTTTTTCTGTTTGTCTGTTCGTTCCTTATACAAATCTACACCGTTTGACCGATTTTGACCAAACGTGGCACACAGGTAGGTCTTGATACGGGAAATCTCATAGGCTAGGTCAAAATAGTCAGATTTCAAAATTTGGTCAAAAGGTCCAAAGTTTTGTTCAAGAAAAATTGGCTACACTGAAGCATTCAGATTGTGACGGCCATTTTGAATTATGTCTCAAATTTATTTGTTGATGTTCCTGATAATTAGAACTCATTGATGACTTTACATCATTATATAATCATGTAATGCAGTTTATTTCAATTTTATTTCGTTGATAAGAGCTATCTATTCGCAGGCTTTGGTGGTGGCCTCTGTCGGTTTTCTTCAAAACTGCTGTGGCGCTGGCCTCTGTTGGCTGTCACACGAACTACATCTAGACAGATATAAACAAATTCACACCGTTTGACCGATTTTGACGTAAATAGTTATACAGGTAGATCTTGATACGGGGAGATTCATAGGCAGAAAGTAGGTGTAGCATTGCACGCCGGGTAACAGCTATATATAATAAAGTTCGTAACAAACAAATTGTACTAGGTATAGCCTGTTCAGATAGACGGAAAATGTCAATTCCGCATGCGCAAACTTTTGAGGAAAATATTCTCGACAGTTCCACCTTTTGCAAACTCCCATTTCATGTAACAACACGATACGTGAAAAATTATAAAAACTGATTATGTCTCATTTAAGACAAGGGAAGGCTTTGAGAGGTCAGACAAAGTAAATAGCGTCTAATATTTATCAATACTTAGCCAAAGCTGAGTCTAAAACGTTTTAAACATCCTAGTGGTAAGGTTATAACAGAGAGAAGTTTCACCGCCAATTTCTTGCACGGGGAATATAGGCCACGCCCTTTTCCCTCCAACTAATACATCTATTTAAACAGAAATATAAAACACTGTGTTAACCCTTAAGTAGGGAGGTGGTTTACCTTAACGTAAGTAGGCAGGTGGGGTGCTCACAACACCCCGATGAAAAAAATTCCCCCCACAAAAAGATTGCTTTAAAATTACCAACTTCATTTTTTTTTTCATGTTTTCCACGTTGGAGTAACCCTCCAGCGTGGGAGTTTATTTATCTACGTATGCCATCCTTTCTGGATACTACACGTATCGACTTCTTTGTTATTTTACTTTTTTAAATCTATTACCAATATTATATAACCAAATAATTAATTAAAATGCTCAAATATGGTATTTTTTAAATAATAAAATTGTAATAGTTTTTCTTCATTTGCATTTTTGTTTTTATACAGTTATCAAAAATCTTTGTTGAATAATGAAATATTCTTAATAAAGTTAAAATTGATTATTAAAGGAATAGAAGAATTTTTCTGTTTGTCTGTTCGTACTTTATACAAATCTACACCGTTTGACCGATTTTGACCAAACGTGGCACACAGGTACGTCTAGATACGGGAAATTTCCTAGGCTAGGTCAAAATACTCAAATTTCAAAATTTAGTCAAAAGGTCCAAAGTTTTGTTTAAGAAAAATTGGCTACACTGAAGCATTCAGATTGTGACGGCCATTTTGAATCGACAGCCATTTTGAATACAGTACAAATCAAGTACTTATTTTAAAAAATATTTTTGCAAAGTATACAAATTTAATCTGTAAAATACTTCATATCGCTAACTCTAAATCTCCACAATAAATTTGTTTCATGTCATTCATATGCATAAATGTTTTGCAAAAACAACAAAAATTCGTTGTTTAATTTTTTTTTTTTTTTTTTTTTTTTTTTTTTTTTTTTTTTTTTTCTACGGTGCATCTACATCTAGGTCATTAGCGCCGACATCCAGGGTGCAGCGAGGAATTTTACCAGCGAGCCGTGGGATGATAAAATTCCTGCCGGAGGTTGGGAATCGAACCCACCATCTCCCGCTTATGAATCCAAGGCGCTAGCCATTAGACCACGGGAGACCCCTCGTTGTTTTATTATCTAAACTTTTCTTTCCGTGGGTCTTGGGTAAAAGGCATATTAACCAGAAAGTCTATTCTCCGTTTTTAGTGCTGGTTCTGCTCATGTTCCCATGACCGGTCATCCGATCATTTTGGCACCATGATGTATTTTAAGATTCTGTTGCTTCCTTTTCAATTTGTGGTTAAGTCAGTTTAAGCCCGATATCTCTCAAGAGCTCGACCCTCAGCAGAGTTCTTACTAGGATTATTTGCTACATATATTGCCTGAGAGTTAATGCCGGCTATGTGGAGGATTCTAAAGATGACAGTTAGAGACCACGCCCAGTTACAGGATATGTAGCCTACATCTTGTCAATGATGTCTACATCACCTTTTGGTAGATTATAACATATTATTATTTCTAGCTTCTCATCTCAGCCTGCTAGAGTGATTCTTCATCCGACAGTTGACTTCATGTTTCATGCAATGATTTTTCAGAAATATCTCTTTCCTCTTCGTCCGAATCAATAAACTCAACTTCTCCATCCTCTTCACAAACTTACTAAAAAAGCCTCTTCATTCTGTCTTGATTCTCTTCGCATAAAAAGTCAAACGGGGGTCGAAACAAAAAATTACATTGTAAATTTTTGTTACGTAAGTAGGGAGGTGGGGTGCTGTGAGCACCCCTAGCCAATAAAAGGCCCAAAAAACAAACAAACAGTTTTTTCTGATGCGAATGCTACCCCAATGTGAAAAAATATACTATTTAGGAAGGTACCAAAGAGTTGAAAAGGATTAAAAATCTTTAAATTGAAAATTTAGAGGTAATTAAGGGTGCGTTTACATCTGACACTTCTCGAAGGAAATATCTGTCAGGTATCGGGTAGATATTCTCTTGAAGGTTTACATACTGACAGAAATAGCTAGACATTTATGTCATGTATATGTATAGGACAGTTCTGGATTTGTTCTAATTTGTGATAAATTCACCAAAAGCACAAATAATCAGTGTTTACTTCTGTTGGCATAGAAGTGTCGACAATACAGCTAGTAGCCAAGATATTTATCTCTGAAATTAAATTCTTCTCCTAAAAATCTGTGTTTACACCTGACGGTATAGAAGTGTCGACACTTACAGTTCGTGATAGAAATATATATCTCAGACATAAATTGCTCATGGTTTACACTAGTCGCAATTTCTGTCTGATATAAATTTCCTGCAATAACTAGCAAGTGTAAACCCACCCTAAGACACGTGGTGCTGAGAAGATCCCACCACCCTACTTAAAGGTTAAATATTACACACTATCTTCCTTGCCTGACCTCTTAAAGCCTTCCCTTGTCATAAACGAGACATAATCAATTTTTATTTAGTTTAACGTAGGGTGTTGTTGATTGTAATGGAAATGCAAATGGCGGAACCGTCGGGAATATTTTCCTCACAATTTCGCGCATGCGGGATTAGAACTATTCCATCTAACTGAACGGACTATAAATCTAAATAGAAGAAATTACATTAAACTAAAAATCCAGGAGGGAATTTCAAGGATACCGCTAACGAGACATTCCTCCGTTGCAACCAAAGGCTTGGCGGATTCTGAATAAACGAATGAAAGAAATTGCAGAGAAATAAAAACTCTTAATGGATCAAGAAGGGCGGAAACGTTTTTAATAATGGCTGCTCTGGTAAAGCGGCGGTGACACTTCAACCAGAGGGATTTCCATTTGCTGAAACCCTCGGTGTGGCGGCGAACTTCAAAGGGAGGGGGCTCAAAGTGCAATTCCTCGTCGGCGGCTTTTCATACCTTTGAGGATTTTCCTTAAAAATGAGGACTTTAAGGATTAACCCTTTACCTCATTGCTGTTCTTCCGTCGGTCGACTTCAATAGCCACTTTCATGTTTACCACCTCGGGCACCAGGTGGCAATACCACAGCTAGCTGTAGTTCTTAAGCTTCTTTAAGCTGCAGATGTATTTTTAGCATTTACTAAAGTAGCAATCATAAAATATATATATTCAGCGGGCCACTAGGGACCGGATTTTTAGGATAAAATAAGCATCAAATTAGGTTTTTGCAACAGGCATAATAGGTTTTTTTGGGGTTTTTAGAACCTTTACGAATTTTTGGAAAAATACGTTTTTCTTTGCATGTATTTCACATCTGAAGTGACCAAAAAAAAAAGGAATTTAATTTATTCTAGTATTATTTTTCTTGTGTGACTCCCTTTGAGCCCTTACAAGGTTTTTTTTTCTTATTTTCGAGGGACATTTTATATATCTCGACAAGAACCGTTTGTTACTTTGAAAATGTTTGATATCTCCAACCGTTTAGTTGTTATTTCTCTATTGGGCCGCTTATCTTGTCCACCACGAATATAGGAACATATGTGTTGAAACGCCTTGTGCAAAAGAAAGAAATGTGGTGGGAGGATAATTTTTTTGAATTTTTTCACCTCCTACACCCGAGTTTTGATCTCCTTTAGCTAATCTAATATAAGAATATATATATATATATATATATATATATATATATATATAAATGTATATTTATATATATGTATATATATATATATACACATATCATACCTGTTACCCAGTATGCCATGCTACCTCCTGCTGTCTATGACTCTCCCAGTATCAAGATTTACCTGTATACCCAGTTACATCAAAATCGGTCAAACGGTGTGAATTTGTTTAGATCTGTCTAGTATTTCGTGAAACAGCCAAAAGAGGACAGCAACACAGCAATTCATAAAACAACCGACAGAGGCCAGCACCATAGCCTGCGAGTAGATAACTCTTATCAAAGAAAGGCCAGCACTCCTTAGTTAGACAGTGACTGTTGATATAAAATTGAAATGAACTGCATTACATGATTATATAATGATGTAAAGTCATCAATGAGTTCGAGTTATTCTAATTATCAAGAACATCAACAAATAAATTTGAGACATTATTCAAAATGTCTGTCAATTCAAAATGGCCTTCAGAATCTGAATGGCTCAGTGGTGCCAATTTTTTTTAACCAAACTTTTGACCTTTTGACCAAATTTTGAAATTTGACTATTTTGACCTAACCTAGGAGATTTACCGTATCAAGACCTACCTGTGTGCCAAGTTTGGTCAAAATCGGTCGAACAGTGTAGATTTGTATAAGGAACATACAGACAGACACGTGATTTATATATATATATATATATATATATATATATATATATATATATATATATATATATATATTACCGATGTTATAACCCATATACAGGAAAGTGAAGTTGAAGGTCTATGGACTACTAACCAACTAGCCATCTTGTTACCAACTCTCCCGAAACTTTCCCAACTCCTAGCCAGCTGCGCCAAGTTTCCGTTTCGAACCGTTTTCCAGTAAATACACCACGTGCGTTGTCTTCTTATTCCTTCGAGGCTACACTTCTTGTATTAGACCAGCCATAGCTTTTTATATGATGTGTTTTTTCTATCTTTGGTACATAAGTATTAGCGTCAACGCTGGTTAAAGATATGGTCTTGTTCAGAGATCTGGATCATGGATAACGCATTTCTATTGGTTTATAGTAACCGTCTTGTTCCCTTTCTACTTAGAATGAAATTCATTTGTACAGTGACATAAACGACTCACCCATTCGTACCTCTTCACAAGACAAGACAAACCACTAGGTGAGGCATGCAACGTACCTTTAACTGTAAAACACTTACTAACAGACTACCTTAAAAGAGACAACTTACAGATTCCTTAACCCTTTCCGTACCTTGGACTTGTACAGCAGTCGAGAGCGGTCCGGACCCACATACCGTGGACTTGTGTAGAAGTCGAATGAAGACAGGCCCCACGTACCGTGGACTTGTACAGCAGTCGAGCGCTCGGCTTATCTCTCGCATTCTATATCTTCTCATTTCTCGACTTTAGAGCTATCTAGCGTTACCGTATTGTACTTCTAGTATTCCTGCCTATTACTAGATGGCATTTGAATGAAGTTTTTGGTCGTTTTAAGTCGAATTAGAACTAGTTGCCTTCTCCGCCCAGTTACCCGGTCAACCTTCTTCAAATTATCGTTTGTTTTTATACCTCTGTACGTTCCCAACAACTTGTTTTTGCAAAATCAGTTAACTTTTAGTCTTGAAGTGTTAAGATCTTATATTTAGTTTTGTTAAATTTAGAAAAACCGTTTTTTTTTTATTGCGTGTCCTCCATTTAAAAATAAATTTAATATTCAATTGATTAGATTAATATATTACGTATTTAATTGAATAATTTATTAAATTAACTGTAAATATTTATAATAATCCTTTTGTTTTTGTAAATATGTTGTATACAAAAAAAAAAAAAAATAAGTTTTTAGCTCCGCCAGTGTACAAAGTCACGGATCAAAAAGGAAGATGGGAAACTATTTGCCGTAGTTATGGAGTATATTATTCCCTTGCTTATTATTCATAAAATAAAGGGCAAATGTTAAACAGAAAAACCTTTTTTTTTTTTTTTTTGTGCCTATATAATATTACTTTCTGATTACTTATTTTTAAACTAAGTTATTCAACTTAAAAATAATTATTGAAACGCCAAACTAATTCAACATAAATAAAAATTAATAATCATTCTAACCAAAATAAAAATCAAAATTATGAAAGACGAGTTTTACTACGGCGAGGAGATCGCTGAAAGTCGAGGCGCTGTGGCCGAGAGTGGGAAAAGTATCCCGTACGGGGGGCCCGAAGCCGGGTGTGAGTATCCCGTACAGCAGAACACATCTCCTCCCGGCTCCTTGCGTACGGAAAGGGTTAAATCCTTTGTGAAGTGTTATCGGATAACAGCCCACATATTGATACCATACTGTCATACTTAAAGACTACAAAGACATATAATAAAATATAGTTAAACCACACATAACTCCCAAGTAAAAGTTTCTTATTTCAGGATAATATACCTCAGATTTCAACTCCAAATATATCATTATCATTACTATTTATCATTACCGTTAAAATTATACCTTTAATTCTGTATTTATTTATTTTATTAATTGCTTATATATTTCTTTATTATCTTTTATTATTGTTCTTTTCTTTATTTTTCTTTTATTATTCATTCTCTACGCCCTTTATTTTTTAACTTTGTTACTGATCCTTGGGTTATAATTTATTATTTTATTTATTATATTTTATATAAATTCTTTTAGGGCGGGTCACCATTGCTGTGCAGCTCTTAAAGTAAAATAAATAAATATATAAATTTGTACACTGGTGTTTTTTAAGCGATTGGTGTTTCTTTGTTTGTTGTTACGCGATTTCCTAGTTTGTTGTTTGTATTATTATTTTTTTGTATTTTTTACTGAAAAAAGGGAGTACTGTTAAATTGCATATCAGTCTATTATTGTCCAATTGGAAACCCATCCTTGATCTATATTATCAACCAGTTGGATTAAATGGAGTTTCGATATCGATATTTCGAAACCAGAGTAGGGCATTATTCAATATTTTTTTTATTCAATAATCATTCAAATACATTTTTATTAAATAATAATTCATTTAATGAATAAATTATTCCTCCACTGATTGACTTTTTATTCTACGAATAACAGGGCTGACTCGTTATTCAATAACTTTTTATCGAATAAGAATTTATGCATTTATTCAGTTATTCATTGGCTGATTTTTTTTTTTATTTCATGAATAAATAATTATTTTTCATTCTTCAGTCATTATTTTATAAATTGCAAAAAATGTGGTTTATGGAATAACAAACTCAGATTCTTTAAGCTCAGTAAACAAAATCACTTGAATAAACAATTTTCATTAAAAGTAAGAAAACGTTTAATTAACTTAGTCATTTTTATGAGAAAAGATTGTTAAAATAAATCACTTGTATTTAACGAAAATAATTCAGCCAAATAAATCAATTTCATTAAAAAAAAAACCTTTTATTCTAATTAATAACTTTCATTCAAGAAAAAATTTCATTCAATAAATCATTTTAATTCAATAAATCATTGTTATTCAATAATGAATCAATATAAAATGGTACGTTATTCATTGAATTGACTGAATAATGAATGAAAAATTAGTCATTTTTCAGAATGAAATAACAGATTTATTCATTATTCATTATTCACTATTCTGAATGATTACACAGGTCTACAACCAAAAATTTGATTTGATGATTTTGGCTAATCTCTGTGTTTCTCGGTGTGCTGAGGCCGAGAATGAAGTCCGTTTTTCTCTATCACGTACAGATTTTTTTCAAATCCATAGAACATAATATACCTGCTATACACATAAATTTGGTAAGAAGTAGGTTTTTTTTTCCAAACGATTTCTCTTTTTATAAACAGACATCTTTCACTAGGTGGTGTAGGCAATGACTCCATCAGTAGATGTTGTAGGCCTGAGGGTGTCTAGGCACGACCTGTTCAGACAGGAACGTACTTGTTTGGTCTCAGATGTCACCGTCTGAAGCTAAACGAGATTGAACCTGTTGTATCAGGAACTTGGAGCTAAATTTCTGTTCATTCTCTCAGTTCAGTAGTATCAACTGAAGTGAACACATTCACTGAGGTCTCTTAGTTGTGTCAAAGTGATTAAGAACGTATTTTAAGGTTTGAAAGTGCATTTAGACAAAATGTCTCATCGTCGTTGTGTTACCAGTCCAGACTACTTCTGTTTTATCTGTGGTGAGTACACAGTTAAGAAATACCAACGAAATATTACAGGTTTTGTCAAAAATGTATATTATGCATATTTTGGCTTGAGAATAGGAGATCAAGATAAAGTGTGGGCTCCTCACAAAGTATGCCATAGCTGCGTAGAAAAACTTCGCTTATGGTACAAAGGAGAGTTAAAATATTTCGGATTTGCTATCCCAATGATGTGGAGGGAGCAAAAAAACCACGTTAATGACTGTTACTTTTGTAATTGTCATGTTCAAGGCTATAATTCCAAAAATCATAAGCTCATTAACTACCCTAATGTGGAATCTGCTAGTCGTCCGGTACCACACGGTCCTGGATTGACAGTTCCTCAGCCCCCTCGTGACTTGGGCAGTATAGATAGGGAAGCTAATAGAGAAGACTGTATGTCGGAGAGCGATGAAGTACACAGTGAGTTCAAAGCAAGCAGTTCAGAAGATGAACCTCAGCTTATTTCTCAACAGGAGTAGAACGACTTAGTGAGAGATCTTGGACTTCCAAAAGATGCAGCTCAGTTACTTGGCTCCCGTCTTAAAAACAAAAATTTATTATAGCCAGGCACTTCTTTTTCATGGTATCGACACCGTGAAGCAGTTTTTGTTCCTTACTTTGCTCTGGATGAGAATCTTATTTATTGCAAAGACATTCTTGGTCTGATGGGTCAATTTGGTATACAATATGACCCGATTCATTGGCGTCTGTTCATAGACTCATCAAAGCGAAGTCTAAAGGCTGTTTTGTTGCACAATGGCAATACTTATGCTTCAGTTCCAGTTGGCCATTCGGTACATTTAAAAGAAACATACGAAAATTTGTCATTAGTTCTCGAACAAATTCATTATAATGAGCATAACTGGTTGATATGTGGAGACTTGAAAGTACTTACTATGCTCTTAGGTCAGCAATCAGGGTACACCAAGTTCCCTTGTTTTTTATGTTTATGGGATAGCCGAGACAGAAATTCCCATTGGAACAACAAAGACTGCCCATCACGAGGAGCTCTGTCGCCAGGCCAAAAAAATGTAATTAGGAGAAGTTTGGTTCCTTCTGACAAAATCCTGCTACCTCGTCTACACATAAAGCTAGGGCTGATAAAACAATTCGTAAAGTCTCTCAATAAAGAAGGTGAATGTTTTAAGTACTTATGCTCCAAGTTCCCACGATTAAGTGATGCAAAGCTAAAAGAGGGGATCTTTGTAGACCCAGATATTCGGAAACTTTTCACAGATCCACATTTCACTCAGACCATGAATGAGAAGGAGAAGGAAGCTTGAGAAGGAGAAGGCGAAGGAATTCTTTTAAAGATGTTGTTGAGAAGTTCCTTGGTAACGTGAAGGATCCCAACTACAGAAGTATCGTGGAACGCATGTTGAAGGCATTTCAATTACAAGGTTGCAACATGAGTTTGAAGGTTCACTTCTTACATTCGCATGTGGACTATTTTCCGGAAAACTTAGGGGAAGTAAGTGAAGAACAAGGGGAAAGGTTCCATCAGGACATCCAGGAAATGGAACGTAGGTATCAGGGCAAATGGAACGTAAACATGATGGCTGACTATTGTTGGATGCTGCAGCGTGAATCATCTGAAGAGTCCTACAGCCGGAAACGAACACGGAGAAATTTTCAAGAGAAAAAAATACGTTTTCATAAAAATAATAACTAAATATGCCACTGTTAATTCTGAAACTGTTATTTCTACACATTTATGTATTTTGTACAGTAAACAACATTGAAATAACTAAAAGATCATGGAAATAAATGAAAGCTCTTATTCGCCAATTCTGTTTTCTTTTAATGGTAGTACCTCTGCCCTTACTTGAGATTGAACAATTTCCTTACGTGATAGAGAGGGACTGACCTCATGTTCGGCTTCAGCACGCCAAGGAGCATAGAGATTGACCAAAATCATCAAATCAAATTTCAGAAAGATTATTTTTGTAGACCTGTGTTATTGCCCAACACTGTTCGAAACGCATAGCAATCGTGCCATTAACTTAACCTACGCGTTTTCGCTCGCTGAAGGCTGCATTTGTACTTCCATAAAGTTTCAAAATTTGATTTAATAGCCCACTCAAAAGACTTGACTTGGAGTACATGGCAAACTGTTTGGCAACAAATTAGGGAAAACAAACTCAGAGAAATAAAGAGATGTGTTAAATCTTGGAAGACATCAGCAAATGACACAAGAAGAAAGGAAGTGGTGGTTAACCCGTATGAGAATTGGCCATACAAACCTCACCCAATCCTTTCTTATGTCAAAGGAACCTCCACCAATTTGCAGCTCATGCAATGTGCTGCTCACTGTTAAACACATTCTGACGAATTGCCGTGCTTATGAGCAACTAAAGGAGCAACTCAGACTGTCTGGCTCATTAGATGAAATTTTAGGCGATCATACTTATCAAGTGGAGCGGCTTTTCAACTTATTAAACGCCTTGAAGTTAATAGACAAAATTTAATTTAACCTTATATAAAAATTCAGTTACAACTTGAATTAAAAATACCATTTTAAGCATGGCTAAATGATACTGATATGCGCGCGTGTGTATTTATGTGTATATATATGTGTGTGTGTGTATGTGCATATGTGTGTATATATATATATATATATATATATATATATATATATATATAATCACTAGACAATAATCACCAATCAAAGAACCGGCGTTAATGACCTTAAGGGTTGACTTGCCATTAAAATGAAATAAAAAAAAAAAAAAAAAGAGAAAAAAAAGGCTGTATTGAAACTCTAGTCAAACCAAATCGTTGATAATCCCGTCGCCATATTGGAAAAAACTCAATTGACGCCTTGATCCAAATCTCTGACCCGGCGATGATCCGGATCTCTGAGAGCCGGTTCTTTAACCTGTGTTGAGCTAATACGTAAGTAACACTTTATTATTTGAATTAATAATTTAATTTAATATTTACTGTAGAACTCCAACCTAAGCAGAGGGGTTTTTTTTTTTTTTTTTTTTTTTTTTTTTTTTTTTTTTTTTTTTTTTTTTTTTTTACGGCGCATCGACAAATCTTGGCCATTAGCGCCGGGCCTCCAGGGTGCCACCAGGAATTTTCTCAGCGAGCCCTGAGATGAGAAAATTCCTGTCGTCGGTGGGGATCGAACCCAACATCTCCCGCTTATGAATCCAGCGCGCTAGCCACTAGACCACGGGAGACCCCTCTACCAATAGGTAATTTCAAAACCATAAATCGAAATGAGCTTCGAACTCCTGTATTCATATTAACCTGAAACGAGAAATTGGTATTAACCTATAACCATATATCCGTAGGAGGTCTATTTGCCATATGTAACCAGTATTCTAACAATCCACTGGTTATTAGTGTAATTGGAGCACGAGTTCAACCTTGTAGAACAGGCTATGGATTCCAGTAATGTTGGAATAACCAACAACGAAAAAGTGACATAATAAACTAATGCAGCTACTTTTTGCATAGTGTTGCATTTTATGATACACCACTAATTTATCTGGCAGCTTAATTTAAATAAATAATCTAGGTCCACCAGTAAATATGCGGCGGTCTTCACCAACAAGTATGTTAATTTAAATACTTTGCTAAACTATCAAAGACTATAGTGCAAAAAAGGAGACAAGATGTGGTCCTGATGGTTCCAAAGGAGAAATACTCTTTTAAATGACCATGGAACTGCTGGATAGGTGCTGGAGTCCTCTATCCAGGACTATAATGTATTCCAGTGGAGAGGTACAGATCTACATGACCATGGAACTACTGGATAGGTGCCATAGTCCTCTATCCAGGACTATAATGTTTTCCAGTGGAGAGGTACAGACCTACATGACCATGGAACTGCTGGATAGGTGCCGGAGTAATCTATCCAGGACTATAATGTATTCCAGTGGAGAGGTACAGATCTACATGACCATGGAACTACTGGATAGGCGCCGGAGTCCTCTATCCAGGACTATAATGTATTCCAGTGGAGAGGTACAGATCTACATGACCATGGAACTGCTGGATAGGTGCCGGAGTCCTCTATCCAGGACTATAATGTATTCCAGTGGAGAGGTACAGATCTACATGACCGTGGAACTGCTGGATAGGTGGTGGAGTCCTCTATCCAGGACTATAATGTATTCCAGTGGAGAGGTACAGATCTACATGACCATGGAACTGCTGGATTGGTGCCGGAGTCCTCTATCCAGGACTATAATGTATTCCAGTGGAGAGACAGCCATTTTTCCCGAGCTATTCCCTGGAGCCTCCCGATTTATCCAGATCCTCTCTCACCTCCTCCATTCCTCTGGGGTTACGGACGGGGGAGTTTTGGTGGCCCCGCATTTATATTCCCCCATCCCACCCCCTGATATGAGGAATTTCAAAGATATTATACAATTAAAGTATTCCGCTTTTAATCCCTTTATCTCCCAAAGAATCCTATTCCGATTTTCTTTATTTATTTTGTTAGATGAAACAATTATGCCTCTAATACAAGACCCTGGGGCCAGATACGATAGAGGTATCTGATGCATTATCATAAGGCACACTAGCAGATAGTGTGGTAAGTAATATGCTCCGGCCGCCTGATTTTCCCCTCTGCAGGTACCAATTAATAAATTAATTAAAGGCTTGTTTGGCCCAAGGGCGGTCAGGGTGGCCGAATCTAACCCACGAACGAAGATACCAGAACATTGAAATTTTGAATGCTTATTAGTAATGTCCCTCCCCACAATTTCTTGTTTTCCTGGCGGTATTCTTGTTTGCTCAGTTCTATTCATCACGCAAATAACACAAAATAATTTTACTAGGATTACTGGCTATCAAACCAGAAACTCTGCCTGCGACGGGACTGATGTATTTTTAATTTTTATTTAGACGAATTGAAATACTTTTTGGAACGGCACTATTAAATGCTTTAATCGTTTACAACAGCCTAAGACGATCTGAAATTTTGATAACTCAATTCAAAGAAGAGTTTTTTCGAGATCTAATCAAGAAAAAAACCGTAGCAGTTGATTTACCTTCCACAGAGAGTGGCCTCGAGATCTACTCAGGTAGTGATGAGTAATAAAAAAAAAAGTGAAATTATAATAATTGTGAGTGATATCGATGGATATTTTCTCTCCTCATATCACAGGCCACGTCTCATTCGCCTCCAATCCTCCCTGCTAGTCGCAGGGTGTGGTTGGATGGCGTAAGGTAACTCCAGGTCATCCTAAAATCCTTCCTAACAAGGAAGATATTCGGCTGACAACTGGTGACACCTGAGGCGTCGACAAGTAACTAATATAAAATTCCATAATACAATTGAATTCTATATTGTGTAAATATTTTATATATATATATATATATATATATATATATATATATATATATATATATATACATACATACATACATATATATAAGCCTCCAAATCTTAACCGATTTAAATGTTTTTTGTTTTTTTTTTAAATGAAAGCTAATAAAATTTAGTTTTAGCACTTTCCTCCGAAGGAAAGTAGCTATTGAGGTTGGACTCATGACGGAATTTTTGAAAAATTTCTTCAAATCTTTATCGATCCTACCTAGTAGACACCGAAAATGACCCCCGTTAAAATTTAAATATATATATATATATATATATATATATATATATATATATATATATATGTCTGTTAACACGATAGCGGTCAGAGTTTTTGTTTTTTTCGTCACGAAACTTGGTATATAGCATTCAATTAGCAAACGATTGAACGAGTTCGTTAACCACCAAAGTCGGTCCACCGGAAGGGGGGGTTTACCCCGAACCCAAAACACTAATTTGACTATGTCAGCCGAAATATTTGTTATATTTCAACGAAACTTGGTATTCGTAGTGTTAATATAGAGAGAAAAGTGAGATATAAAAATGAACTAAATCGGTTCATTAGAAGGGGGGGTTTACTCCGGACCCACAATACCAATTCGCCACTACCAGCAGTGATTTTTGGTATATTTCGACGAAACTCGGCATTCGTAGTGGTAATCTACAGGTAAATATGTGTTGTAAAAATAAACTAAATCGGTTCATTAGAAGGGGGGGTTTACTCCTGACCCAAATTCTTAATATACTCATACCGGTCGTAATTTCTGCTGTATTGTAACGAAACGCGGTATACGTCGTGGGTAACTCATGAGAAAGAAGTGTTGTAGAAATGAGCTGAATCGGTCAATCGGAAAGCGGGGGTTTAATTTGTAATATATTTCAATAGAAAAGCCCGTCAGACGTAGGTTCACAAAGCCGCCGCAAGGAGCGCTTTCTACCACTAGAGTGACTGTATCCTGTTCCTGTGTTAGATCAAAATACGATAATATGAGATTTTTTGTATTTATTACGAAGTGTAATAGGTACCATGTGTAAACATAACTCTGGAAGCAAATTATTAATTGATCAGTTACTCATTACAAATTTAAAAGAGAACTATTCATGTTTTTATTTTATTTATGTAGGATATTTTAAGCAAATTGTTCTGGAAAGCAATCTACACTACCCAAAT
Organism: Gonocerus acuteangulatus; assembly: GCA_946811695.1. NCBI lineage: Eukaryota > Metazoa > Arthropoda > Insecta > Hemiptera > Coreidae > Gonocerus > Gonocerus acuteangulatus. Next base: position 91,637,373 of record OX328126.1, read on the forward strand.
TCTGAGGAAAGTGCTTAGTTATGCAGCTCCTGCGTGACGGACTTTTTTTGTTTCTCCTGTTTATTAAATTACGTGTAAATAATTCACAAACTTTTACAATCAAACATAAAATAATATTTTATTTTTCATGTAACAATATCAGCACAGGCAGAGCACAGCAGAGGCTGTAGCCTTTTTGAAACACGAAAAGTAGTTTGGCCCGACTGTGCGGCGGCAGGAATTTTCTTATCTTACGGCTCGTTGGGAAAATTCTTCGCTGCACCCTGGATGTCGGCACTAATGGCCTAGATGTCGAGGCGCCGTAAAAAAAAAACAAAAAAAAAAACAAAATTCGTCCAACACAAAAATAATTACCACGAAATTCTAATCATTAGGTGAGTTCTATTGTTTTAAATTTATTATTTTAATGGCTTTATAAAGTAATTGAATTTGATTTTTTCTTCAAACGATCTTAAATCCAAAACTAGTTGGAGCAAAAATAGTTTAGGAAATGTTTATTAAGTTTTACTGAAGCGTAGATCACGTTGATAATAAACTTTTCTGAAAACTTCAAAAAACAAAAGTGTGTTTTGCTCCATTCCTGTTCACATTTTAGGCATTTAAATGTACTTTTTGGAAAGTACATTTAATCCTCTACAACGTTTATATCAACTACTTTTTTCATTACGGACATACTTTCTACGTTATTGGCAGAAAAGTGACGGAAAACAAGGGTTTTATCGGTTTTTCGCAATTTGTTACTCATTGGAGCTCTTTAGCGAAAAAATGACAGATATAAAATCGACATAAAATTCAATTCTCTACAATAATCCGTCATAAAAATAACCCCTTTCCCTTGGAGATTCCAGAGTTAGGGTCTCTGGATAAGAACTGGAGAAAGTTGAGGAGTCGTGCATTAGGTCCAATGAATGTACGTTCAACCACGTTAGACCCACCAGGTTTCGTTTTAAAATTTCAAAAATTGTGGGAAAAAGGGAGGTATCAATCGAGTTTTGAACACCCTGTATACATATATAGACACAATCTAAAATCAACAGTGTAGGTACCTAAAATATCTCTCAAAAATGGAGAATGTCCTTTAATCTCTGTAGCCATAATATGGAGCGCTATTTAGCTGACTGAGTGGAACAATTCAAGACCAACTTAAGTTGTTAATTGCCGAGAAAGAAGATTAAAACGGAAGACATTAGAGGAGCCGCCGCTTTTTTTTTCCTTGGAGATAAGAAATCAAGAAAAGCTTGCTCGTCCATTCATTTGAGAAAGTTGAAACAAAGAGATCAATACAAGTCATTGTCCTTCCTAGCTCCTTTCAGAAAAACTCTCCCCGTCGGCATTCTTTGATGAATTACACACCTTATTACAGACACTTAAACCATTAGGGTCTTCTTAATTAAGCTCTTTACTCATTTTTCACAAGCCTTGTCTTTCTCTTATCCGCCCTTTCAGTATTTTTCTTTGCTTTTTCGAGATATTAATTATCCAAGAATTTTTTATGACTGCTCCAAACTTTAGTCTAATGAAATATCAACCTTTTAACCTTTTGAGTTCTCCAAGTTGTCAGTACTTGCCGATTTTTTATTATTGCCAATAAGAATGACTATGATTTAGGTATCATAAGGCTGCCAATATTACCATAATTAATCAACATTGTTCTGATTTAATATTTGCTGAAATCTGAGAATTTAGAACGTTAAAATTCCAGAAACATATACCAATTTACTACGAATAAAATTTGAACGAAATAGTTGACTATTAAAAACATAACGAGTTGAATAACATGGAACCATAGAATTTAAGAATTTATTGATGAATTTAAAACCTAAACTGGTGACGAATTCAGCAGTTGAACAATTTAAAAACTGAAATGGTAACGATTTTAAAAACTTAGGTTTTGACGAATTTACAAATTGAGGAGTTTACATAATGAGCAGAGAAACGTTGTCAACTCAGTTGGCATAGCTGTGCGTCTTTGCTTTTTGTAAGCAGCTTAAATTCTTATTTTCCCGCTACAAAGCATAGCTATATTACATTTGGAACTTAGGGAGATTATTATTAATGTAAAAATCAAGAAGATCAGAGGTTTATAGACTTTTATGAGCGTCGTAAGCCTAAAAATGTTTAACCCACAGCTGACTGAATTCAGCGGATTTTCAAAATAATGGATTAACTACAGTAAAACCTCGTTATCCCGGACGTCATTAACTCGGCCGTCCGGACTAGTTTTGGAAACTAAATTATGTTTTTTTGTTTAGTAAATGAAGACTTGTTTAGCAGACGATAAATTGCTATTATCAGTAGGTAAACTAATCGAGTTTTCCTAGATTCACGATCAAGGTACAGAATCGTTTTGCATTTTCATATGCTCATTGACAGCGATATAGACGAAACTTGTGAATATCGAAAAAAGGATAGAATTATTGACAAGAATTGATAAGGGAGAATGGTTAAAGAACACTGCAGCAGAGTTTGGAATAGGAACTTCGACGGTATCTGATTGGTAAAAGAACAGAAATCGCATTGAAGAGATTTGTTTCAAGATGATCTCTAAGGACAGTTTATGGTAGTTATGACCCACGCAGAAGCAGTAGCAAACGTTGAGAAATTGGTGGTGTATTTCGAGAGTCAAGCCGAATTGAACTTCTAATGATGCGAGATCGCGCTGCTCGTAGGCGATACACTAAACCGAGACAACAGAAGCTCACTGCCATGTTTACTACAGACTAGTTCGTAGCTAAATTGAGTACAGTGAAAATTTATAGGTTATTAGTGATTTAGATGAAAGTGTTTCGATAATAATTTCTAAACTTCATTAATTATATTTCAGTGATTTTTAAGTTTTGTTTTTAGTTTTTCGTTCATTCTCTGGATAACCAGGATTTTCATTAATTCGGATCGGCCGTGGTCTCAGTTGATCAGGATAAACAATGTTTCACTGTATTTATCAATAAACAGGGTTGTTACATCAGTTATAAAGTAAGCCTATTTATGGTAACTTAAATGTAAAGGACGAAGGAGCGGCGAAAGGAGCTAAGGGAGTCTTCCCCAAAGGCTGGATTGAGGGTGCGGGGAAATGGGGCAGCTAAGGAGGAATGGGCAATAGAATCGCCTATTTATCAGCTGCTCGAGTAATGGCCTCGCGAAATTGGCTCATCCCATGCTCATGTCCGCGGTTTCTTCTGACTGTTGGGTCGCTTCCGGTCCTTGTTCTCTGGGAATTAACTGCGCCCATTAGTGGGGCTTATCGTTCCACTAGTGGGGAAACCGCAGAATATAGAGGGGATATGGTCGGTATAATAATAGGCGACACTATGATAATTTCGGAGCACAATTGGTTTGATCCATTCCTCAGACCTTAACACGTTCGGGGCCAGCGTCGTGGCATTTGCGTCAGAGAGATGTGTTCTGCGGGTCCAGCTTCGTGGGATATGCGTCAGAGAGATGTGTTCTCCGGGCCCAGCGTCGTGGCATATGCGTCAGGGAGATGTGTTCTGCGAGCCCAGCGTCGTGGCATATGCGTCAGCAGATAGCTTGGCTTCCTGTCGATCCCGCTACTCAGGGCCTATTTCTATACCCTTCGTATTTGATTTGGGGCCTCATTATGATATTCTCGGTTAGGTTTGTGGGTCTAGTATCGTATGATACTGAATCCGCCCGAAAACTTCCTTCAGCGGGCCCGCTATCGTGGCGTATTTGACATTTTACTAAATTGTAAATAATCCACTAAAAGTACATCATTTTAAAAGTTTCTTCACTGATTTATTTTTTTTATGTTTGCCGAAATAAGTATACAAAAAGAAGACTTCGGTCCTGATGGAAATTTTTTTCGAAGCCTTCGGTCCTGACAGTGTTAATAAGTCCTTTATTTATATATTAATTTTACAACGTTTCGGCCTTCAGGCCATTTTCAATATCTAGAAGGAAAATAAAGTAAGTGTTACAAAAAAATTACCCTCTTATTAAATAACTTATATTAATTTAACCCTATGTCAATTGTTTTATACTTTAATTTATCTTATTTCTATCAGCCTCTTTTTTAAAACCTTTTAAGTTTAGGCCTTGCCATCCTGGTAATTGTTCTCATAAAAACTAAACATTATATATTATTATTACTATTAATTATACCATTTCTACGATAATTACAATTATTAAAACCTTACTTCAAATTTTATAGGTATATTCCAAATTTTTGTAACACTTACTTTATTTCCCTTCTAGATATTGAAAATGGCCTGAAGGCCGAAACGTCGTAAAATGAATATGTAAATAAAAGACTTATTAAGGTCTGGGGAGTGGATAAAACCAATTGTGCTCCTAAATTAGACTGACCTCAGAATTCCTTCCTTTTTTTTTTAAAGGATATTTTTTTTAAAAAAGACAATAATAATTTCACTATAATACTACAATTTCAAGCTTCCTTCAAAACGCATATTAATTAGCTGAGGTGGTTTCCCCGTAGTCTAGTGGCTAACGCCTCGAATTATCGTGCGGGAAATGGGGGTTCGAATCCCACCTGCAGCAGGAATTTTCTCATCTCACAGCTCGTTGAGAAAAATCCCCACTTCACTATGGATTTTGGTGCTAATGACCCAGAAGTCGGTGCGCTGTAAAAAAAAAAACTGAGGCTAATACTAGGAAAACGCAACAGTTATAATGAAGCTAAACCTCACGCATGTTCTAATCGCAAAATGAATCACCCCGATTCAAGCTACCCATAAGCAAAGAAGTCTTAAAACCAGTACTTATATAATGTAGCGACATGCTAAACTTGTAACGGAAACAGAAACTTACCAACTACTTGAGTCGTACTACAAAGACGCATCAAGGTACACTGACCAAACTATCTTAAATAGTTGGCAACTAGACTGGACTAACACAACAGAAAACAAATTAAGGACAGTGAAGTCTACAGTTAAAGATTGGCCTTCGTCATATAGAAAATCACGGCGAGAGGAAGTAGTAGTAGCAAGACTACGCATTGGCCACAGCCGTCTGACTCACGAGTACCTCATGACTAATACAGACAAACCAAGATGTGGATCATGCAACACAGACCACACAATCAAACGTATACTGAGTGAGTGATACTTAAGACCTGATCTAGATATCGATCATGCAACACAGACCTCACAATCAAACATATACTGACTGTGTGCTACTTAAGACCTGATCTAGATATCGATCATGCAACACAGACCTCACAATCAAACATATACTGACTGAGTGCTACTTAAGACCTGATCTAGATATCGATCATGCAACACAGACCTCACAATCAAACATATACTGACTGAGTGCTACTTAAGACCTGATGTAGATGTGGATCATGCAACACAGACCTCACAATCAAACATATACTGACTCAGTGATACTTAAGACCTGATCTAGATATCGATCATGCAACACAGACCTCACAATCAAACATATACTGACTGAGTGCTACTTAAGACCTCATCTAGATATCGATCATGCAACACAGACCTCACAATCAAACATATACTGACTCAGTGCTACTTAAGACCTGATCTAGATATCGATCATGCAACACAGGCCTCACAATCAAACATATACTGACTGAGTGCTACTTAAGACCTGATCTAGATATCGATCATGCAACACAGACCTCACAATCAAACATATACTGACTCAGTGATACTTAAGACCTGATCTAGATATCGATCATGCAACACAGACCTCACAATCAAACATATACTGACTCAGTGCTACTTAAGACCTGATCTAGATGTGGATCATGCAACACAGACCTCACAATCAAACATAAACTGACTCAGTGCTACTTAAGACCTGATCTAGATGTGGATCATGCAACACAGGCCTCACAATCAAACATATACTGACTGAGTGCTTCTTAAGACCTGATCTAGATATCGATCATGCAATACAGACCTCACAATCAAAGATATACTGGCTGAGTGTTACTTAAGACCTGATCTAGATATCGATCATGCAACACAGACCACACAATCAAACGTATACTGAGTGAGTGATACTTAAGACCTGATCTAGATATCGATCATGCAACACAGACCTCACAATCAAACATATACTGACTGAGTGCTACTTAAGACCTGATCTAGATATCGATCATGCAACACAGACCTCACAATCAAACATATACTGACTGAGTGCTACTTAAGACCTGATCTAGATATCGATCATGCAACACAGACCTCACAATCAAACATATACTGACTGAGTGCTACTTAAGACCTGATGTAGATGTGGATCATGCAACACAGACCTCACAATCAAACATATACTGACTGAGTGATACTTAAGACCTGATCTATATGTGGATCGTGCAACACAGACCTCACAATCAAACATATACTGACTCAGTGATACTTAAGACCTGATCTAGATATCGATCATGCAACACAGACCTCACAATGAAACAAATACTGACTGAGTGCTACTTAAGACCTGATCTAGATGTGGATCGTGCAACATAGACCTCACAATCAAACATATACTGACTCAGTGCTACTTAAGACCTGATCTAGATGTGGATCATGCAACACAGGCCTCACAATCAAACATATACTGACTGAGTGCTACTTAAGACCTGATCTAGATATCGATCATGCAACACAGACCTCACAATCAAACAAATACTGACTGAGTGCTACTTAAGACCTGATCTAGATGTGGATCGTGCAACACAGGCCTCACAATCAAACATATACTGACTGAGTGCTACTTAAGACCTGATCTAGATATCGATCATGCAATACAGACCTCACAATCAAAGATATACTGACTGAGTGCTACTTAAGACCTGATCTAGATATCGATCATGCAACACAGACCTCACAATCAAACATATACTGACTGAGTGCTACTTAAGACCTGATCTAGATGTCATGACAGAACTCCTTGGAGATGACAGCCGCCATATTGACGCAATACTGAAACATTTAAAGAACATAAACATCTACAATAAAATATAACACCTAAACGATCACGGAAGTTAAGCAACGTCGGGCGTGGTCAGTACCTGAATGGGCATTATAAAAGGGTGGCAACCTGTAGATAGCCCGGCGCTGATAGCCAAATAGTTGATGCGCCGTTAAAAAAAGAAAGAAAAAAAAACACCTATACGAATACCATGCCACATTTTCTCAAAAAGCATAGAAAATATAAGAAAAATGTACACTCATTTAAAAAGAAGATGAGCTAACAGACCATTTTATATCGCCCTCTACCAAAAATGCACATCGCCACCAAAGCAAAGCATAAAAAAATCAATGATAACATATAATGCACACTACTCTATCAGGTTCTAAACAGATCTATACTACAGATATAGGTGTTTTTTTTTAGAAAAAAAACTACTCAAAACAATGACTGGAAGCATCACACACAGCAAACTCCAGGTCCCAAAATTAAGATCTGCTAACAGTCATTGGGTTCAAACCCTTTGACGGCACGGGGTACTTCAACAAACTACCCCTTGACGACATCACACCACTTGGACCCTGGCAAGGACCTATAGAGCCATCAAGAAGACGAACAATAACAAGAACGTTCTAGACAGATAGAAAACAACTTAATCTGACACTAACACCCTTGTTACAGACCCTTGCTCTAACACCCTTGTTACAGACCCTTGCTCTAACACCCTTGTTACAGACCCTTGCTCTAACACCCTTGTTACAGACCCTTGCTCTAACACCCTTGTTACAGACCCTTGCTCTAACACCCTTGTTACAGACCCTTGCTCTAACACCCTTGTTACAGACCCTTGCTCTAACACTCTTGTTACAGACCCTTGCTCTAACACCCTTGTTACAGACCCTTGCTCTAACACCCTTGTTACAGACCCTTGCTCTAACACCCTTGTTACAGACCCTTGCTCTAACACCCTTGTTACAGACCCTTGCTCTAACACTCTTGTTACAGACCCTTGCTCTAACACCCTTGTTACAGACCCTTGCTCTAACACCCTTGTTACAGACCCTTGCTCTAACACCCTTGTTACAGACCCTTGCTCTAACACCCTTGTTACAGACCCTTGCTCTAACACCCTTGTTACAGACCCTTGCTCTAACACCCTTGTTACAGACCCTTGCTCTAACACCCTTGTTACAGACCCTTGCTCTAACACCCTTGTTACAGACCCTTGCTCTAACACCCTTGTTACAGACCCTTGCTCTAACACCCTTGTTACAGACCCTTGCTCTAACACCCTTGTTACAGACCCTTGCTCTAACACCCTTGTTACAGACCCTTGCTCTAACACCCTTGTTACAGACCCTTGCTCTAACACCCTTGTTACAGACCCTTGCTCTAACACCCTTGTTACAGACCCTTGCTCTAACACTCTTGTTACAGACCCTTGCTCTAACACCCTTGTTACAGACCCTTGCTCTAACACCCTTGTTACAGACCCTTGCTCTAACACCCTTGTTACAGACCCTTGCTCTAACACCCTTGTTACAGACCCTTGCTCTAACACTCTTGTTACAGACCCTTGCTCTAACACCCTTGTTACAGACCCTTGCTCTAACACCCTTGTTACAGACCCTTGCTCTAACACCCTTGTTACAGACCCTTGCTCTAACACCCTTGTTACAGACCCTTGCTCTAACACCCTTGTTACAGACCCTTGCTCTAACACCCTTGTTACAGACCCTTGCTCTAACACCCTTGTTACAGACCCTTGCTCTAACACCCTTGTTACAGACCCTTGCTCTAACACCCTTGTTACAGACCCTTGCTCTAACACCCTTGTTACAGACCCTTGCTCTAACACCCTTGTTACAGACCCTTGCTCTAACACCCTTGTTACAGACCCTTGCTCTAACACCCTTGTTACAGACCCTTGCTCTAACACCCTTGTTACAGACCCTTGCTCTAACACCCTTGTTACAGACCCTTGCTCTAACTCTTGTATCTTTTATTCATTTCCTACTTTATTCCAATCATTAATATTACTTTCTCTACTGTTCGCGAAAAAAAAAATATATATATGACGTTACTCAGAAAAATAGATATATAAATATAAAAAAGATATATATATATATATATATATATATATATATATATGCATTAAAAAAAAAGGATATATACAACATTACTCAGAAAAAATAGATATATACATATAAAAAAGATATACATATATATGTATGTATGTGCATTAAAAAAAAGAAAAAAATTATATACAAGTCTCTTAACTGTATTAATAGTGCTATACTGTATGTTAGTATTAGTTTTAGTGCAAATAGTTCTATTAGTATCTAAGTAACAAGTTAGTCGTAAGCAATGACATAGGTTAAAAAAAAAAAAAAAAAAAAAAAAAAAAAGAGTAGAGGTCATAAAAATTACAGTTGATTGTCATGCACTGTCCTAAACACAAAATTACAATCCCTCTCACGACATATACACGACTCTCTAGCACTACACTTGAGGGCGGTGAAGACCTAGATGTTTTCTGCCCTTAAACACCCAATCCATCCATCTATCCATCCCTCTCACGACATATACACGACTCTCTAGCACTACACTTGAGGGCGGTGAAGACCTAGATGTTTTCTATCCTTAAACACCCAATCCATCCATCTATCCATCCCTCTCACGACATATACACGACTCTCTAGCACTACACTTGAGGGCGGTGAAGACCTAGATGTTTTCTATCCTTAAACACCCAATCCATCCATCTATCCATCCCTCTCACGACATATACACGACTCTCTAGCACTACACTTGAGGGCGGTGAAGACCTAGATGTTTTCTACCCTTAAACTCCCAATCCATCCATCTATCCATCCCTCTCACGACATATACACGACTCTCTAGCACTACACTTGAGGGCGGTGAAGACCTAGATGTTTTCTGCCCTTAAACACCCAATCCATCCATCTATCCATCCCTCTCACGACATATACACGACTCTCTAGCACTACACTTGAGGGCGGTGAAGACCTAGATGTTTTCTATCCTTAAACACCCAATCCATCCATCTATCCATCCCTCTCACGACATATACACGACTCTCTAGCACTACACTTCAGGGCGGTGAGGACCTAGATGTTTTCTATCCTTAAACACCCAATCCATCCATCTATCCATCCCTCTCACGACATATACACGACTCTCTAGCACTACACTTCAGGGCGGTGAGGACCTAGATGTTTTCTATCCTTAAACACCCAATCCATCCATCTATCCATCCCTCTCACGACATATACACGACTCTCTAGCACTACACTTGAGGGCGGTGAAGACCTAGACGTTTTCTGCCCTTAAACACCCAATCCATCCATCTATCCATCCCTCTCACGACATATACACGACTCTCTAGCACTACACTTGAGGGCGGTGAAGACCTAGACGTTTTCTGCCCTTAAACACCCAATCCATCCATCTATCCATCCCTCTCACGACATATACACGACTCTCTAACATTACACTTGAGGGCGGTGAGGACCTAGACGTTTTCTGCCCTTAAACACCCAATCCATCCATCTATCCATCCCTCTCACGACATATACACGACTCTCTAGCACTACACTTGAGGGCGGTGAAGACCTAGATGTTTTCTATCCTTAAACTCCCAATCCATCCATCTATCCATCCCTCTCACGACATATACACGACTCTCTAGCACTACACTTGAGGGCGGTGAAGACCTAGATGTTTTCTATCCTTAAACACCCAATCCATCCATCTATCCATCCCTCTCACGACATATACACGACTCTCTAGCACTACACTTGAGGGCGGTGAAGACCTAGATGTTTTCTATCCTTAAACACCCAATCCATCCATCTATCCATCCCTCTCACGACATATACACGACTCTCTAGCACTACACTTGAGGGCGGTGAAGACCTAGATGTTTTCTATCCTTAAACTCCCAATCCATCCATCTATCCATCCCTCTCACGACATATACACGACTCTCTAGCACTACACTTGAGGGCGGTGAAGACCTAGATGTTTTCTATCCTTAAACTCCCAATCCATCCATCTATCCATCCCTCTCACGACATATACACGACTCTCTAGCACTACACTTGAGGGCGGTGAAGACCTAGATGTTTTCTACCCTTAAACTCCCAATCCATCCATCTATCCATCCCTCTCACGACATATACACGACTCTCTAGCACTACACTTGAGGGCGGTGAAGACCTAGATGTTTTCTACCCTTAAACTCCCAATCCATCCATCTATCCATCCCTCTCACGACATATACACGACTCTCTAGCACTACACTTGAGGGCGGTGAAGACCTAGATGTTTTCTGCCCTTAAACACCCAATCCATCCATCTATCCATCCCTCTCACGACATATACACGACTCTCTAGCACTACACTTCAGGGCGGTGAGGACCTAGATGTTTTCTACCCTTAAACACCCAATCCATCCATCTGTTCGCCACACAACACCGAACACTTTCAGACGTCATTAAATACATTTGTAAGGGAGCGTGTGGAGAAACCTAACTGATAGTGATGGAAGTAATATATCAATAGGTCGATACAAATCCAAAGTATCGAATGTGAAAAAATGTATTTTTTATTTTCAATCTTTACTGATTGCTGTTGGACTAATGGACAGCAAATTCTCGAATCTAAGTACACTCATTACAACATATGACTGTAATTGAGTCAACGTCAGCCCATGATTCTGAAAACGTCGCTACTGGAAGACGCAAAAGATTACGCAAGAGAGCAACTGATACATTGACACCCCCTAAAATAAAACAGAAAAAGCCTACCATTACTCAAAACAACACCTCAACTCACTCTCGGAGCTCGGAGCATAACCAAATCGGCCAGGATTCAACACGAGATCTAACAAAACCTCCAAACATTTATCTAAGAAAAGTATCCGACTTTAAGAAGCTCTGTAGTACCCTAAAAGATCTCGTGGGAGAAAACAACTTTGAATGTCGGGCAAGGTTTAACGACATAGTTATAAAGTCTACTGATAGCGATGCCTACAGAACAATTATTCGGCACCTGGAAAGCAGGGAAGCAGATTTTCACTGCTACCAGTTACCCGAAGACAAATCTTACAGGGTGGTCATCCGCCACCTCCATCAATCAACTCCCCCAGCAGATATAATCAGTGAGCTCTCCAACAAAGGTTACTCCGTAAAAAGAGCTCATAACGTACGGCATCCAGTCACAAAGGCGCAATTACCTCTCTTCTTCGTTGACCTGGAAAAAAACGAAAAGAGCAAAGACATTTTCCGTGAACAGTACTTACTGTATACTAAAATCAAAGTAGAGGAACCACGACGCCGGGGTGATGTAATACAGTGCCAAAACTGCCAAGAATTCAATCGCACACGCTCGTACTGCCATCACACATCAAAATGTGTCAAATGCGGCCGTGAACACTCCTCTAAGGACTGCCCCAAGCCACAAGACGTCCCTCCAAGCTGCGCAAACTGCGGAGAAAATCACACCGCCAGCTACAGAGGATGCGAAGTGTACAAAGCACTTAAAACAATAAGAGTGCAAAGGCAGAGATCACAACTAAGACAACATACAGAAGCCGAGAAGACATCACCACCCAGCGGATCATCCCACTTCCCACCTCTACGACCTGTTCCTGCTCCAAAGGATATTTCTCTTCGCCGGCCGAATGTGACTTACTCCTCCTTACTTACGTCACTCCAGAAGAAGAAGCCGCCTGTACCAACACCAGTTCTAAAAAATTTAGCTAAACCACAAGAACTATCTTCCCATCCTACCTCTTCAACTACTCCTTCCCAACCCCAAAATCAGCCTACCTTCCCTACTCCTCCTATACCGTCTAAGCAAATCCCTCAGTATCATGCTCAAGATCCTATGAACCTCTTTTCCTCCTTCCTAAACAAACTCGAAACCCTCCTCACTCCACTCATAAACCTAATGACCACCCTTATAGCTCACTTCCTTCCTAAATCCCAAAATGCACCGCTTCCGTAATCCCCATCTTTCTATCCTTTTGTGGAATGCCAACGGACTTACAACAAGAAGGCAAGAACTCACACTCTTACTAACGGACAAAAACATCGACATAGCATTAATAACTGAAACACACTTGAAAAAATCGATGTCATTCGGTGTCAAGGGTTACTCCTGTTATCGAACCGACCATCCATCTCTGGCGCAGCATGGGACTCTAATTCTAATCAAGAACCAGATCAAGCACCATCTAGAGCCCAGCATCGCATCACTAAGCCTGCAGGTAACATCCATATCCCTTTCCCTTTCTCCCTTCGATATAATACTGTCCGCAGTATATTGTTCTCCCAATCACACCATTTACCATCCTGAATTCCTGTCAATACTCCAATCCTTTGGTCCTCGTTTCCTCACCGGGGGTGATTTTAACGCGAAACACCCCATGTGGGGAAGCCGTTCAGCTAACTCCCGTGGCAGAATCCTTTACGATATCCTTAACTCCCAGAATTATCGTCCAATATCTCCCAACACTCCAACATACTGGCCAACCGACCCATCCCGCAGCCCTGACCTAGTCGATTTCTTCATCTCGTCTGGCATGGGAGGTATAGCGACTTCTGTTGAATCGCTCCTCGACCTATCGTCGGACCATTCTGCGATCCTTTTAACCCTCTTTTCCTCCCCTGTACCCCGTCCTTTACAACCAACCCTTACACCTGGTCCTATCAACTGGCAAGCATTTCAGATCAACCTAGAGCGCTCCATAGACCTAAGCATTTCCCTAAAAACCCCTACAGAACTAGACAAAGCTACCGAAGATTTCACTAAAGCTGTTCAGGACTGTGCCCGCAATTCATGCCGACCAAGAACAAGTTTCCCTCCTCCACCCAAACTGCAACTCCCAGCACACATCCAAGAACTTCTTGCAGCCAAGCGACGGGCCAGAGCTCTATGGCAAAGATCACGTTATCCCTCGGACAGAAACGCATACAACAGACTGACACGACAACTGAAATCATACTTGTCCCAATTCCGCTCAGAATCCTTCAACGAACACCTTTCATCCCTCTCTACACAAGACTGTTCTTTGTGGGCAGTTACTCGTAAAATCCTAAAGTTTCACCCAATGCCTTCCCCTCTCAAACGCAGCGATGGAACCTGGGCCAGAAGTGTTGAAGAAAAAGCGCTCCTTCTCTCCACACACCTGACTACAGTATTTTCCCCTAATCCTCAAACGAGTCCTTCCCTGGATGAAGATATCGAAGATTACCTCAATTCTCCCTTACCATTGTCTTTCCCACCCAAAGCTTTTCATCCTTCCGAAGTAAAATATACCATCAAACACCTCCCTAGGAAATCTCCCGGTTATGACCTTATCACCTCCACAATTCTTAAAAACCTCCCCCAGAAGGCCATTATATTCCTCACATATCTCTTCAACTCAATCCTAAGAACAACCCATTTCCCGAATCCCTGGAAACATTCAGTAGTTATCGTTATTCCCAAACCCTTCAAACCTCCCGATTCCCCATCTTCCTATCGACCTATCAGCCTTCTGCCATTAATGTCCAAAGTATTCGAAAAACTCCTTTACAAAAGAATCCTCCCTATCATAGAATCCTCGAACAAAATTCCCAACCATCAATTTGGTTTCCGCTTCCAACATTCCACAATTCAGCAGTGCTTACGAGTCGTAGACGCAATATCCTCCTCGCTTGAACGTAAGAGTTTTTGCACGAGTGCCTTTCTCGACGTTGCTCAAGCATTCGATCGGGTTTGGCACCCGGGATTACTTTACAAAGTAAAGCAAATACTTCCACACACCTACTTCCTTATCCTCAAATCCTACCTGTCATACAGATCATTTCAAGTTAAACAAGGTACAGCCCTTTCCCCAACCTGCTCCATAAATGCTGGAGTCCCCCAAGGGAGTATTATCGGTCCCCTTCTTTTCCTTCTTTACACTGCGGATATTCCCACACACCCCCAAACCCTACTTACCACATACGCTGATGACACAGCCATCCTGTCAACTTCCCCTGACCCTTCAGTAACATCCCAAAACCTGCAGGAACATCTTTCCGCCATACAACATTGGAGCGAACGGTGGAGAATAAGAATCAACGCAGAAAAATGCAAACAAGTGACATTCACACTCAACCGAAGATCATGCCCTCCAGTTTACCTCAGGAACACTCCTCTCCCGGAATCTAACGAGGTTCGATATCTAGGGTTATACCTTGACAGCCGACTGACATGGAACCCTCACACGAGACTGAAAAGACAGGAACTGAACAAACGATACGGACTACTTAGACGACTCCTTGGACCCTCATCTAAATTATCGATACAGAACAAACTAACGATATACAAAACAATCATTCGACCAATATGGACATACGGACTTGAACTCTGGGGATCTGCAAAACCATCTAACATCAACAGAATACAGGCATTCCAGTCAAAAGTACTTCGTAAAATTGTAAATGCTCCTTTCTATGTTTCCAACAAAACCCTTCACAATGACCTCAACATCCCATTTGTCCTTGACCTTGCTAAAACCCGATTCCAAATGTTCCACTCCAAATTGTCTTACCATCCTAATCCTGAAGGTCTATCCTTATCATCCCAATCCCATCCAGACAATCCTCCCAGGCGGCTCAAGAGACAGTGGCCTCGAGACAATCTAATCATCTGATCTTATCGTAACCATTAAAACATTTAGCAAGACATCTCTGGAAGTGCCAACAGTGGTTGTCTTCTTCCATATTTTGTATTATTTTTTCTTTTCTTTTATTTTACTTTTACCGTTTTTGTCAAATTGTACATAATATCTGCATGAACAGACTTGATTATTGTACTGTAATAATTGTACAGATTTCAAATAAATAAATGGAAAAAAAAAAAAAAAAAAAAAAAAAAAAAAAAAAAAAAAAAGTACACTCATTGAAAGGGGAAAGTAACCACTGTCTAAAGGTCGAATCTGCCCACTATTTTACTCTCCTTAAGCAAAGTAATGAATATAAGTGTTTTCATTGAGAAAAGTGGTGATTTTCACATTCGATACTTTGCATTTGCACCGACGATATGGTATCAGAATACCATATCATTAGTAACACTATAACATTGTATAAGATTAAACGTCTAGAGAAAGATAGGTAAAGTAGGGACGATTAGAAGGGGACGATTCTCACTTTATCCTCCACGTCAAATGTTGGAGGAAAAGAAATCAGTATATGCTACATAAGAATAACAAATATTACAATTGACTATAGAGCTTCGGGACTTCTGTGCTTCCTTTGTGTGTACAGTAAGCTTCTGAAATTCTGTGAAACCTATAAACGGATCCAATTCCAACGTAGGGTTTATGCTACATATCGGGGCTTCCTCCCCGAGGCACGTTTATATATTCACACATATCCAACGAATGTATCTTTGGGGATTGTAAACCGGGGGGGGGACTATTTTAAGATTTCTGGTCATATTCATCTTCTGTGCAATTTATCAGTTGTGTTATAAATTTGACTGGGACCTTGTGTTTGGGAGGTCATCATAGTCACCAGGAAGCATATCAAGACAAAATTATAAATGCTACGATTCATTCGCATGTTTCGGTGAGTTTATCCTGTCTAGAGCAAGGTTGACCCATCTGGAAGCATGATTAAGCTAGTGACTGCTCAACCCCGCAATCTCTAATATCTTTTTTTTTTTTTTTTTTTTTTCCTTGGTGTTTAAAGGCCATTCAACCACTATTGGGTCATTTATGCCTCTTGGCCGGTCCGTTGGTAGCATCGAAAGCAGAGACAGAGCCCGAGGCCAGCGGGAGGCGGACCCAGCCAAGGTCGAGTAGAGTCCCCCGTGCTAGTTCTACCTTAGTGGCCCGCATCTGGTGACTGGCTGCCAGGTCTATGATAGAAGGTGTGCTTGCTGGTGCCAGGGCAACCAAACCTTCACAGACCGCATGGGGGGGGGCTCATCGTCAACCCTAACCAAGCCCATCGCTCCCGCCGACACACGCGCCCCACCTCCGTTCCGAACGCCACCAACGGTAAAAAAAAAGTAATTGTAACAAAATTTTAGTGAGTAAACGTCTTAATAATTTAAATTATATCAATTAATAATGGTTATAAATTTTTTAAAAGGGGCTAATATGTTTTACGTTTGCTGTTAAATAAGTTTAGATGAAATTTTTGTCGAAATATATTCTAGAGGCCTTATTGCTTATAATAGGTGATAATTGGAAAAGATTTTAATTTACAATGAAGAATCAGCGCTAAATTTTGTTTTTTAAATTGGTTTTAGCCAGGAAAGAAAAAATATTAGAAAGATGAACTGAATTATTTCCTAGCAGCTCTCTAAGATGTATCGGGAGACTCAGTCGAACTCGCTCATCTTCATATGCCCTACATTCCGTCAGGATATGCTTTACAGTGAGGGGCACGCCACAAACCTCGCACTCCGGAGGTTCCCCCCTCTCCATGAGATAGCCGTGCGTCAGTCTAGTGTGGCCTATTCGTAATCTTGAGAGGATTACTTATTCCCTCCTATTATCCCGCTCCGAACTAGCCCACTTACATACCTCTACTTTAATCTCCCGGAGTTTATCTCCCAATTCCATACTAATCCACTCCCTTTGCCAAATCTTTATTGTTTCAGCCTTAACTATAGAATTAATGTCTCTGAGTGGGATACCTGAGAATTTAAAACCGCTTATAGAAGCGTTTTTTGCTAGCTCATCAACAATTGAATTTTCTTTAATATCACAATGACCAGGGATCCAGACGAAATTAATTTTGAACATATTTTTATTTAATTCATTAATACTGTATAGAATGTCAGAAACCATACTATCATGGGTGTAAATATTCTGTAAACTAATTATAGATGATAATGAATCTGTACAAATAACGACATTAGAATGGCTAGGTGGAATAATATTTAATGCTTTTTTAATTGCTAATAGTTCGGCGGAATAACTGGAACAATGAGGAGAGAGAGAAAACAAGTATTGTCGTCCTTCGCAGAGGGCGGCAGCTCCCACACCATTAGCACTTTTCGACCCATCTGTATATATGTACGTGGAAGGAGGCATACTTGCTTTAATTTTATTTAACTCTGCAGAGTACAAATATGGCGGAGTTTCTTTTTTTATATGTTTAGTTAATGTTAGATTGACAAGCGGTGGTATGAGAGTCCAAGGTGGAATTTGAAGTGGTGAAGAGGTTAAAATGTTTTCATAGTTTAAATTTAAGTTTGTTAGAAACAATTCAGCTCTAGCGGGGAAGGGTGTTTTATAGGCAATGAAATAGTTCTCCCAGTTAGTTTCCAAAAAGATGTTATTAATAGGATGATGAGGTTGAGATTTGACAGATAGATAATATTTTGTAGTTAGAATTTCTCTCCTGTACTTGAGGGGCAATTCTCCGGCATCTACTAGCAGACTTGGGGCTGGACTGAAGCGAAAGGCCCCCGTGGCTATTCTTATGCCAGAATGGTGTACGGGATCAAGCATCTGAAGAATACGAGGGCTCGCTGACCCATACGCCATACATCCATAATCCAGCTTAGATCTGATCAGTGATCGGTATAGCATCAACATACTTGTGCGATCACCTCCCCAGTGAGTGTTACTCAGTAATCTAAGCAGGTTTAGGGATCTATTACAATTATTCTTGAGGGCTTTAATATGAGGCAACCAAGTGAGATGTTTATCTATAGTTAAACCTAAATATTTTATGGAGTCAGCTGTTTCTAAATCTATTCCATCCAAGTTGAGGTATCTTATAGTGTTCGGTGTTCGTTTATTAAAAAGAATACTTTTAGTTTTTTGAGCAGATATTTTGAACCCATGATTTTTCATCCACAGATTGATTTTGTTTAGAGCCTCCTGCATACATTCATATAGATAATCTATATTTTCACCTACAGAATAAATTAGTAAGTCATCAGCAAATAACATAATTTGTATCTCCCTAGAAATTTCTCTTCTTAAGCCATGCATGGCTAACAAAAATAATTTTGCACTGGAGACGCCTCCCTGTATCACACCATTTTCCTGTCTAAACTCATCAGAGTTTATTGAGCCAATCCTAACCTGAAAAGTCCTTGAATTGAGGAAGTTTTCGAAAAACTTCAACATATTTCCGTTTATACCACATTCATTCAAAGTATTTAAAACCGATCTTCTCCATACTCTATCAAATGCGCACTCGATATCAATAAAAACTGCTAATACTTTCTTTTTTTCGCGGAACGCCTTTATGACAGCAGTTTCAATGGCTACGAGATTGTCCCGCGTACTACGACCCTTCCGGAATCCACTCTCCCATTCATCTATTATACCTTCTTTTTCAAGATAACATTCTAAGCGGTTCATAACTAATTTCTCCAGCAATTTACTAAGTGAACAGGCCAGCGAAATAGGTCTATAGCTAGTTACATGGTGGGAAGGTTTATCTTTTTTTGGAATAGGGACAATAACAGCTTTTCTCCACAAGTCTGGAAATAAACCTGACTTGAATATTTTATTAAGAATTTTGAGTAAGAATGTTTTATTGATAGGACTTAAATGTTTGTACATTGAAATACATATATTGTCGGGTCCTGGAGAAGTGTCTTTTCTAGATTTCAGTGCTATTTCAAATTCATGAAAGGTGAATGGGATATTAAGGGTATTTAGAGGGTTATAAGAAATATGTAGTGGTAAGGCTTCAATAGTATGTTTACATGTTAAGAATTCAGGGGTATAATTTAAATTGGAAGAATTATTGTGAAAATGCTCAGCAAGACAATTTGCCATTTCGAGTGGATCAGTTATTACTTTATTTGTAGTTTTAATTATAGACGGGATCGAAGAGGATTTATAACCCATTATTTTTCGGACAACACTCCACACTTCTTTAGAAGAAGTGTTGATGTTTATTTTAGAAATAAAATTTTGCCAGGATTTCTTTTTTGCTAACTTTATAGTGTATCTGGCATGCTTTCTAGCTTCTTCATATTTCTCCAAGCTTGCTGAAGAAGGGTTAGACTTAAATTTTTTTAAAGCATTTTTTCTTTTTCTCACTGCAGCATCACAATCATTGTTCCACCATGGAACGCCTACATTTTTTGGGGTTGACTTTGTTTTAGGAATGGCTTCCGAGGCTGCCTCAAGGATTATACTATTAATATTTTGAATAATATCATTAATATTCATTGTTAAATCAGCTTCTGTAATTTGTGCTAAATTTTCAAATTTAAGCCAATCAGCTTCATTTAGTTTCCATCTTTCCAGTTTGGTAGCTAAGGAATGTTTCTGACTGCAATTTATTGTTATTGGAAGATGGTCGCTTCCATAAGAGTCGTCAAGGACCTGCCACGTTAGTCTAGGTGCTATGCTTGGTGCGGCAAGACTTAGGTCTATGGAAGATAAATTCCTAGTACGTGTGCAAATATAAGTGGGGGATAAATCGTTTAAAATTATTAAATTGTTTTCATTGATGAATTGTTCAACGATATTTCCTCTGTGGTCAGTGTTGGCGTTACTCCACCAACTAGAATGGGAATTAAAATCACCAAGAAATAGAACAGGTCCAGAGAGTTGTTTTAAAATATTTCTGAGGTCTTCGATAGTAAATGGTTTTCCTGGGGGAAGATAAATATTACACAAGGTAAAGCTAAAAGGCCGAAAAACTTTGATAGCTATAATTTGGAGGTCTGAAACTATTGAAATTGGTAGAACTGGAAAATTTTCTTGAACAAAAATCCCTACGCCTCCACAGGCTCGGCGACCAAGGGTGAAGTCTTTCCTGAAGGTTTTATAATTATTTAAATGAAAACTATTAGTGGGTTTAAGATGTGTTTCCTGTATGCATATAATAGCAGGATTTGTGTCTTTAATTAGACATTGTAAATCTGCCTTGTGTAGCAAGATTCCGTTTATATTAAACTGAATAATAAATGATGAGTTGGAATTTGTATTCATTAGTGATAAAAAAATAAAAATGGAATAAATTGTATGGAACTAATAGTGCTAATATTATAAAAATGTTTTAATTTTAATAATAAATTACAGTAATAATAATGATTTTTATTATACCTAATAGTATTTGATAATTTATTTAAGTTATATTCTTTTTACGATTTCTTGTTTTTGGAGGCAGGTTGGGATTGCTATTATTTATATCTGAAATTGGGTCTGTTTTAGATGTAGAGGATGATTGAGACAAAGGTTTTTCTGCAGTGCTATTTTCTAAATCATTTGGGGTTTCAATTTTTCCGCCGTTTTTTTCTTTTCCTAAATCTACGACTGATTTTTCTGAATCTAATGTATGTGATGTTGAAGGTGCTTGATACGGTTTGTTACTTTTTGTTGATTTTGAAATGTTCTGTTGGCTTGTCTCGTGAATTTCTTTTTCGTTATGTATTATAGTATTTAATTTGTCGCTATTAGATACAGTATGATTTAACTCTAGAGTACTAATTTTGCAAAACAGTGCATTAACTACTTCCGTTAGTTTTTTAACTTGTTCTGAGAGAGATTCGAACTGATTTTTACTCGTAGTCGCGTGAGAGTAGGTTATATTTGGTGGACTGTTATTAGGAATACGTCTATTATTTAGTATTTGTTCGGCTTGTTTATAGGTCACTCGGTCTTCATTTCTGATTTTTTCGATATGTTTTTCTTTTTTGTAAACTGGACAATTTCTTGACCAAGCGGGGTGGCTTGTATCCCCACAGTTCACGCATTTCAAACTTTCACAGACATAATTTTCACCGTGTGATTGATTTCCACATTTTCCACAAATTTTTAAATCACATCTACTGGCAAAGTGGCGATACTTATAACAATTGAAACATTGAATAGGCGATGGTTCAAAAGGCCGAACTTTGACTCTGAGAAAATCGAGAGTGATATACTCGGGTAAAGTGCACTTTTCAAATGTCAATATAAATGAGTTAGTTGGCTTTTTACTTCCTCTGATATTTTTCATAATTCTTTTAACTTTGACGACTCCTTGTTCTGAAAGCTCAGAAAGAATTTCTTGTTCTGAAGAATTAGCTAGTTCAAAACTATTTATAATTCCGCGTGAATAGTTCAAAAATCGATGTGCAGCAAAAACTAATGTAAAATTTTCATAAGTCTTCAAATTGCCTAAATTCAAAAATTCCTTGGCGTCCTCGATTTCTAATAATACTGTACCACTTCTTAAAAATTTTACTCTAGACTTTGGCGCATAACTCTTAAAGAATTTGCAAACTTTGAATGGGCTAAAACTGTTGAATGTAACTTGACCGGTTGGATCGCTTATTGATACTAAAATAAATTTTTTACACCATTTTTTGGAAGAATGAAATAATGAAAAAATGTCAGGGGGTTTCGGATCTTTGTCAGTTACTACTTCCATGTTCATAAAATGAGAAATTAATGCGAAACTAAATAAATAAATAGAAGGGTGAAATATAAATAAGAAAAATTATATATTAAATGACTAAAATACTCCCTGATAGCAAGTGCTGAAGCAGGAAGTGTCGGCGGCAGATCCTTTGAAGGCAGGTGGTAGCCGGCCCGATGAAGGGTTGAATCAGCCTCCTATAGATATAGCTACAATCGGCACCGGTCTAACCTAACACGTCTTACCCCGACGGTGTCTAGACACCAACTGAATCTCTAATATCGTCGCTACAAATGCAAAGTACCTATCGAATGTGAAAATCACCACTTTTCAGAGTGGAAAAGCGTTTATTCAGAACTTTTTTTGGACAGTCAAATATTCGGCGGATTAGGCCTTTTGACAGTGGAATACTTTCCCCTTAATAGAGTGATCTAAGTTTCAAGAGTTTGCCGTACATAAGTCCTGCAGAAATGAGTAAAGATTGACAGGTGTGCGCGCGCCAGAGAGTGGAAACGCAAAGAGGCCCGTACATAGCGTTATAAGCCCTCACTGAACCTCTCCCTAAACACACAATCCTTACTAACGCTCACGAGGTGAGGGCTTCCCTGCGATCCCCCATGGTAAAGATTGATAATGATTAGTAAAGATTGACAATGAAAAATGCATTTTTTCACATTCGTTACTTTGCATTTGTATCGAAGATATCACCCCTCAGACGAAAGCGTGAAATATGACACGGCCGGCCAATATGTCGGGGCGAAAGGCTTGAATTAAACCCTCTCATAAATAATGGAAGGCTACTCCGAAAGGCTACGGGACCTGGTGGAAGGGGGCGGGATATTCAACGAAAACACGCTAACAGGATTTTTCCATATTTCGTTCCGGCCCATGCATAATAAACTACTCCCTCACACCTTTGGCGGCTTCTTTCATCTCGTCTTATCCTCTAATAACGAACTGGATTTTTAATTAAATTCTACGCTTTGGACGATCTTCTCTTTGTTCACCTTGTCAAAGTTCGTCTCTCTTTCTATCTGTCAGCTACGGCTCGGTTCCAATTTGAATTGGTTCTCTCCACATTTGCCAAACAATGTCCTTTGCCTGCCTCACTATATAGGAGACATTAGTAGATGTAATATAGGGTTTCTGGCGCAGTCTTCAAAATTCCCTATTTCCCCGAAAAAACCTGATCATCGATTTTTGTAGGATTTTTCATTTTTATCTCAAACATCTAATTTTTTTAAAAAATATACATTTTCTAACATATTTCTTTAAAACCTAACAAATAAAAAAAAAATACATATTTTTAACATATTTCTTTAAAACGATACAAAAATTGGGATCACCCCCAAAAAGTAAAAATATTATATAATTAATTTAATTATTATTTCCATTTGTTATACACGTTTAATCATCAATATCACTTTCAGATTTCTTAGATTTAGATCTATTTTCATTTTTATTTTCTCGGAAGTCAATAATATGAATTTTCTTCCCATCATTTAATTCTTTTAAACCGTCATAAACGAATAATAGTTTTTGTGAATTTAATTGTTGAATATCTTTTTTATTTAATTTATCATTAAATCTATCTGGTAGATAAACTTGAAATTTATCTTCCTTATCTTTTAACGTAACAACTATACGTTTTCCAAATTTTGTAATACTTTCTTTAAATTCTTTAATTGAATAAGATTGACCACATTCCAATTCTGTTAGTTTCTTTATTGGAGTATTTTGACATTGACCAACTCGTTGGATCTTTTTTAATACTTCCATTTATTAGAAATGAAATTGTTAAATCCTGCAAAATATTTCAATTCAATTCTATACTCTTTACATGTTAAAGAAGTAAGATATATTCTTACTTCTTTAACATTTAAAGATATTAATTTATAAGATTCTTATTTAAAATTTATTTAAATATTTTTATAATGTCCTAATGCTCTAGTATGGATTCCATCTTCTAAAATATAACGTTTATCATCATCTGGTGATAAAGCTTTTTTATTAACTTGAATTGAATATATCTCATGTTTATAACTCCTGATTTGATTCATTGTTCTATAATGAACTCTTTTATTGAATAAACAATCTTTATAATCTTCAAATGATATTTTCTTATTTACAACACATTTCTTAATACCTTTTGATTTCTTACAAATAGATATCTCATTTTTATGAGAATACATTTTAGATCTTAATCCAATAAATTCTGTCATAATAACTCCATTATTTTCATCTTTCATTTTACCTAATACTTTCTTATTTACTCTAGGTATATTGAATCTGTTATCAACAGGAAAATCTGAAGTATCGAACAGATCAATCATTTTTTTCATGTCTTCATAAAAATCGTCTGTTTTAATATTATATATAAGACTGTCTGTGTCCATGTACATTAATTTAAGATCATTTCCATATTTCCGTTTCATAGTATTGTAATGAAAATCGTACATTAAATGTTTCGATAAATCTAGAATACTCATTCCTACATAAATCGGTTTATTAAATTTAACTTTTGTTTTGTTCATATGAATTGCTGATAGATTTTCATCAAATATTGTTCTTCCTTTAAAATTTGGTTTTGATATTAATTTCTCAACTTTCCCATAATTATTACACAATTTCACATCAATTCGTTTTCTTATATTTTCCATAGTTTTTCCAAACACTGAATTATTCATTAATTTATAGAAATCTTTTTCAAAATCATTTACAGCTCTAGTTCTCATTTTTGTATTGAGATCAATATATTTTTGTAACCAATTCGATTGTTTAAATTCTAATACCCTATGAACTTTTTTTAGCTTTAATCCCATATCCAAACATTGTTTTAAATTTCTGTAATGAATCACATATTTTTCTTTATCAAATAATGTCGTTAATAATTTTACATGTTTTGAATTACCTGGTATTCCATTTTCTGGAGCTAGAGGTAAATCAGAATGATCATCATGTAACTCTTTTGGATATTCAAGATCAACTTCTAGTATATAACCTTTCTCTGAATCATCATCTAAATTTTCCATTTCTTCTGGTTTTATCCATTTAAATCCTCCATAAGGTAAATATTGACTCATCGCCCAACCATATAAATTATTTGCATCTAAATACATTAAATAACTAGATGGTAGATTTTTATCATATTTTTTCATATATTTATTATTTGCTTTAGAATATCTATTACAACATTGTGAAATTCCACCACGAGTTCCTTTTTCCAACATCAAAATCATATCATAATCATTTAATAATTCCAACTCGATTTCTGTCGTTTTTAACATTGCATCCCAAGATAATCCTGGAGCTGTAAAATACCAAGCTGGATCAAGTTTATAAGTTTTTAAACAGACATCTCTAAAATTTTCAAATATATCAGACAATATTAAAACATCTGATTTAACATATAAATCTGAATACTCTCCTAAATTTCTAATTTCAAATGTTTTCCATACCTTTTTTGCATGTTTATAATCGTTTTCAGAAATATCACAATCATTCAATTTACTATAAAATTCTTCGATTGAAGGTAATTTTGACTCTTCAAATTTTTCTTCTGAATCCATGTAATCATAAGGATACACACCTTTTCTCGTAATCAAATCTAATTTTTCATCTTTATAATATTTACTGGTTTCTCTAAACATAGATTTCAAGAATTTATATTCTTCTAACTTTTTACCTTTCATTTCTTCAGGAATTTTTCTTAAGTTCGTAGATAATGAATCTAAACTCGAAGCCATAAATCTGAATGAATCAACAAATCTAATTTCTAATTTATCAACTTTCTGTGTGAATGAAATATATTTTTCTTCAGTATTTGGAATTACCTCAACATTTTCTCTAAATTTCCCCATCGCTTTAACAAATAGATGTGCATCATATCCAGATAAATTATGAATGAATACTGGAACAAATGAAGGATTTTTATAATTCAAATTACAAATTTCATGAGCCGGACCTCGATATTTTCCAGTTAAATGATCATGATCTCTTACCTTTTTTCCTAATATCCCAATAGGTTTTTCCCCATATTTCTTATAATTATTCCATGTTATTATATCCTTTTCACATATATGACAAATATCAGTTTCCTGAAACTGTTTTTCTTCTTCAAAAGTCATCTCCAACGGTTTAATTTCTTCATAAATCTTTTGAATATTTTTAACTTCCTCATGA
The DNA here is from genome assembly GCA_946811695.1 of Gonocerus acuteangulatus. Lineage (NCBI taxonomy): Eukaryota > Metazoa > Arthropoda > Insecta > Hemiptera > Coreidae > Gonocerus > Gonocerus acuteangulatus. Next base: position 91,663,859 of record OX328126.1, read on the forward strand.
ATCATTTCTACAAATTTATCAGTACAATCAGATCCTCTATATACTACAGGTTGTTTGTAATCATAATTTTGATATTTTATATAATAACAAAAACTATTCGGTTCATGTTTTTGATATTTCATAGTATAAGAACCTGATGAATCAGGTTGACAATTATCAATTTTTTTAGTTAAACATTCAAAATCTGCATATATTACGAAAGGAACTCTTAACGATCTGTTATAATTTTTGAAATTTAAATATTCACCTTTTTTCGGCATTTCAATTTTTACCGCCGTTTTAGTTTTACAATCAAGTTCATGATTTTCTAATTTTTCAGCTGAATAATAATATCTTAAACATCTTTCACATGGATAAATTTTTACTTTCATATTTGTTAGTTGTGTTTTGATCAATCGAGAAAGATCTTTAATCCAACAGTAATGATCATTTTCATTATCTTTAATATAAAATAAATTTACATGTTTATCTAATTTATGTTTTGTAATTCTTAAAGGATGAACAGATTCTTCATACCCATATACATTTATAGATATATCGTTTTGTTTTTCAAATTTACTAATATCTTTAAAGGAAACTGGGAAGTTGATTCCATCAAAATTTAATTCATCTTTATACATTTCATATTTTGTAACTCTTTGAGGATCCTTGTCTACTGGATGTAATGCTGATAGAACTGACCACATAAAACATTTATTATCATTATTTTTTACATTAATAATTGCTTTTTTAGATTTTATTTTTTCTGGTAAATCGATATATGAAGAACCTCTCAATGGATTATATTTATTGATTCGAAGTTCTAAATAATCAATACTTACAAACTCCCATCCTGAACCATTTTTTTCAAAATCATCCATTTCTTTTATCAATTTCTCAATAGCACTATCATAAAATGTATTTAGATCTGAAGATTGTAATATGATTTCATTTTTAGTTTTAAATGAAAATTCTCCCAGAAAATAGTGTGCTCCACCAAACCATTTTTCTTCCCCCCTTTTTTTAAAGGTAAGGAAAAATTTAAGATTAACTTTCAAATCCATATTTTTTACATTTTCAGTTATCTTATCGATTATTATATTTCTTTTATCTTCCAAGAATTCTCTCGGATGAAAAAATCCTTCCATATTCCTAACTATATAGGTTTTTAATCTTGATTCATAAGCTGTTTCAATTTCCTGAATTTCTTGTTCATCATTAATGTTTACTTTCTTGTGTGCTAAAGATTCAATATGTTTCTCTTTATATGATTTTTTATAATATTTATTACAATCATCACATTTGATTTGTTTTTCCCTAGGAGGTTTAGGTTTTGAAAATAAACTTGGATGGAAATTGAATTCATTTATTGATGTTTTTTTGGATTGATTTATCGATTTTTTAATGGATTCATTTATTAATCTCTTTCGGTTTTTCTTTCTTTTTTCATCATTAGTGATCAACTTAATAAGATCAGATTTATTCTTTAATTTTGAAAATCCTTTAATATTACGTGATCTACAATAATCTTGTAATTGTTTCATCGTCCATAATTCAAAGTTTTTATCAGGTTTTGGTCTAGAAAACAAACTAGAATCAAAATTGAATTCATTTATAAATTTCTTTTTCTCTATTTCATCAATAATATGATTTATAAGATCATCTTTCTTATTATATTTAAAATATCCTTTAATATTGTGAGATTTACAGTAATCTCGAAGGTTTTTGAGAGTTTGACTTCTCAGTTGGTTCTCCATTTATTAGAAATGAACTTTTTAAATCCTGCAAATTTTTCCATCCTAGAAAATAATTAAAATTATTTAATATTTCTAAATTGATTCAAAATATATTCTCTAAATTCATTTTTCTTTTCAATTATCTCAAATGGTCTCATCTCTAAAAATTCATTCCACAATTCTTCATTTCTCTTAAATTTTCTTATTCGAACATTATGTTTAATTTCTAATAGATCTGCAATTTTTGCGATAAAAAATTTATATGGTAGGGCTTTTCGTTTATAATTTTCATTAAAAACTTCAAACACTTCTTCAATTTTAATTCTATCTTCAGGTTCATCTATTAACTGTAATAAATGTTCATGAAAATATCTCTGTCTATATTTAAAATTGTTATGAGGATTTCTTGTTGGTGGATAACAACTATAACAACGATTATCTAATACCGATTGTTTACAACAGATCTGACAAAATTCGAAAGGTTCTAATTCCTCCATTTATTAGGAACGAACTTTTTTAGATCTTACAAAATTTTACATCATCATTTGTTTTAAAATATACTCTCTAATAGATTAATTTATATTCAAAGTCATTCCATATTTTCACCATTCTCTTAGTTTCCTTAATTTCAATATTATTTCCTACTTTTAAATAATCTGCAATCTTTTTTACTAAATATTTATAAGGTATATATTTACCTCTATAATTATTAATAAAAGTTTCAAATATTTTTTCAATTTCAACCTTATCATTAACATTTTCTATTAAATTATTCAATTTTTTACGAAATCTATTTATTCTATACGATTTACGATTATATTTACCTATTTTAATGTCTGTTACACAATTATAACAATTATTATTTAATACACTATACCTTCCACATATACTACACATTTCCATTTCTCCATGATCCAAATTTTCATCTATAAAGTTTCCTTCTGTATCTGAATTTTTTAAATCGTCTCCATAAACTGAAGTTAATTCAAATTCGTCTTCGTAATGTGGAGGTAATTTAAATTCTTCCATAGATTCTTTTTCTTCTAATAACTTAATTAAAACAGATTTCTTCATGTTATAATAATTTTTTATTTTATACTGACTTCCCAAACGTCTTAATTCAACTATTTTTTTATCACTTAATTTTTCTTTAGTTTTAGATTTTTCTAATATTAAATCAATTAATGATTGTTTTCTCAGTTTAGAATAACCCTGATATTTATTTTCTTTACATATTTTTTGTAAATCTTTAACTGTCTTATTTTTCAGGTCTTCCATTTATTTAGAAATAATTTTTATCAATATAAAATTTATCATCGAAATATTTTGTTAAATATCTTTTCAAACTCAAATATTCTCATTTTAAACCTCTGATTATTGATTAAATTAAAATTAATTCTACATTCATAAGGTATTTCATAAATAGTTACAAGATCATTAAATCTTACCTTCTTCATTTATAGTTTTAAAAAATTCTATATTTATATTCAAATTCTTCAAAAACAAGGGGGTCGTGATTTCCGACCCCTTTGAAATTTTTGCAGGTTGATAAAAAGTTAATATAAATTGTTTCTACTGAAATATATCAAATTCTGAATGTATCAAACCCATTCCTAAATGTCTTTTAATTTTCATTGCATTCGATGTCAAATATGCCGCAGTTCTTTCTCCTATATCAGCATCACTCGAAATAACTCTTTCCCATGCTTTATTTTCTAAAATTTTGTCTGCGATATGTCTATCTGATACTTCTTTATGATCTCTATAAGATATATCATGTTCTTTTGCAGCTTCATCTAATTTATTAATTGGTTTATCACCTCTTTCCAATCTTTCATTTAATTTAGTACCTGGACCTAAATAGTTATAACCCGGATAATGTAATTCAAATGGTAATCCACTTAATATTTTATTAAACAATCCAGATCCTATAGTTTCATCCTTAATTATTTTATGTGGAAGAGCATTCACTAATCTTATTAAATATTCAGTTCCTTTTCGATCATCAATATGTTTTTCTAAAAGATTTGTTAAAAATCTGATAATACCGACTTTTTCATTATGAAAATTATTATCTCCAGCCAATTCTGAAGCATATATTAAATTCAATCTTGAAATCAATTCATTCAAATTTTGTATATACATAACAGAATGTTCATTATAATTAACTATTCCTCTTCCGGTAACCGGAATGGTCTTTAATTCTTCGTATATAGGTTTTAATAAATTTTTATATTTTTTTGATTGTGGAGCTTTTGGTCTATTTGTTGATGAGTTATTTTTGTTATATAAAACCTCACTATTAATTAAAATTTCTTTATAGGTATTAAATTCTTCTGGTGAATATAATTTTTCACCTTTATTATCAAATAAGTTTTCATAATTTTGTGTTAAGAGAACCCATAATCCTTTTGTTCCAATATATTTTTTTCCATCAATAATTAAATCATTTCCATCTATATTAACTTTATTCTTTCCGATTTTAAAAAATAATTTTTTTTCATCGTAAGTAATTCCATAATGTTTATCAGTTAGTTTTGGTAAATATGTTGCTCCAAGAGGACCAATTATTTGACCGATAACAGATGATGAAATATTCAATGGAGTATCTGATTCATTTAAACTGTCTTCACTTAAATCTGACTCGTCTTCTGAAACTTTTTCCATTGGAACAAATGTAACTCTCTTTTTGTCTTTTGAAAAAGGTGTACTTTTTGCAAGTGGTGTATCTTTATCGTATAATTCTCGTTCAAAAGATGTTTCTTCTCCCGAAGGTGGAATTTCCATATCTGCTATGTTTCTTGTAAACGGTACAAGATCTGTAATTAATGTTTTATTTTGTTCTAACACATTTTTTATACTCTTGTCGACTTGAGAAATCTTTTCATTAAAAGTATTATCAAGTTTATTGATTGCACTCGTTATCGGTAAATATTCTTTACCTTTTAAATCTTCTTCAAGTATTCTTTGTTTTCTGGCATGTTCAAATTTTTTAATTAATCTATCTCTTATCTTAATAGTTTGTTTTGGATCCATTTATTATATTAAAAAGTTCAGAACGGTTTAACTAGATTTAACTAAGTTTAACATTTCGTTAAGTTTATTTGTCATGAATCAGACTTAAATATATAATATTATTAACATTTTCATTATTTAATAATTCATGTCTTTCATTCCTAATAGTTACATTTATTTTTTGAATTTTATGAATATCGTTTCTAATTGGAACATAAACAATTTCTAAGGGTTTTTCTGAAATCTTTGATTCAAAAGGAACATTCGGGAAAAAACTATATACTAAATCAGTTTCTTCATGTATGTGTTCATTAGAAGAATGACTCACTAAACTAGATTCAACTAAATTACAATGAATTTCGATAACATCAAAAGGTCTTAATTTAGGTCTGAATTTTCCAACATGTACTGTGTTACTTGCATAATCTGTTGAAATTTCATTTTTAGTTGGTATTTCGAAACCAAAAATGTTTTTAAGATTTACGTCCAGATCAAATGGATACGGTGAAAACATTTTTACCTTTCCATCATTATTACTTTTTATATAGAACTTTTCGTTTACAAGTTCTTTCTTTATTAGATTATCGATTTCTTTTAAACTCCAAAATCCTTTTTCAATTTTAATATGTTTTCTTGATTTATTAATATCGAATGAAATGAATGAATCTTTTTGTATGTTAGGAATGTTATTATCCGAATAAAAACCAACAAGACCTATTTTATAATTTATATTTTCGTCTAGAAATATTGGATGTGCTAATTTCAAAGTCAACTCAGAAGTTTTACCAGTTATTTTTAACAATTTCATCTTATATAAATTACTCTATTTATAATGGAAAAAAAGTATCGTATAAAAATTTACCACGAAGATAAAAATAAGACTAACAATAAACCTTTTCCATTACCATTAAGATGTATAATTATCGGTAGTAGTGGTTCTGGAAAAACAACTTTATTAACAAATTTTATTTATGGAGATTGGTTAGATTATTCTAAATTATATGTATGTAGTAAATCTTTAGATCAAGATATTTATCAAGAAATGATTGAGTTGTTTAGTGATATTGGAAATAAAATAGGAGAGGATGTAGGGTGTTTTTATAATGATATTGAAGAAATGGAAAATGTAGATACTTGTGAACCGAATAGTTTAGTTATCTTTGATGATATTATATTTGAAAATCATGAAAAAATTAATGAATATTTTGTTAGAGGTAGACATAAAAATATTTCTTGTATTTATTTAAGTCAATGTTATAGTAAAGTTGATAGAAAGTTTATTAGAAATAATGTTAATTTTATTTGTTCTTTTAAACAATCTCTTCATTACACTGAAATGATATATAAAGATTTTGCTGGAAGTGATTTTTCATCCTTTGATAGCTTTAAAAAAATTTGTAATGATTGTTGGGAGGATGATTATGGTTTTCTATCGATAAATACATATAATAAATTAAACAATGGAAAGTATATCCATAAACTAGAGAAATTTATCTATTTTAAAGACTAGATTTTATCCTATAATAAATGGTACTTATATATTGTGTAAAGTGTAAAAAACAAACAGAAAGTAAGAATTATCATGAAGAAACTTCTAAAAATGGAAAACTCATGGGTAAAGGAATTTGTGAAATTTGTGGAAGTAAAAAGAATACTTTTTTAGGTCAAAAAATGAAAAAGAAATGAGTGTAAAAGAAGGAATAATTGAAGAAATTCATAAACCGGTTAGAAGAAATTTTGAAAGAACAAAAATTATAACTCGAGGAATAAATGACTTGTGGCAATCTGATTTAGTTGAGATGAATACTGGAAGTTTAAAAGGAATATCAAAAATTAATAAAGGATTTAAATATATTTTAACTGTAATAGATACATTTTCTAAAGTTTCTTGGGCAATTCCTGTTAAAGATAAAACTGGTAAATTAGTGACTGAAGCATTAAAAAGTATATTGAACGATAAAAATAAACCAAAAAATTTACAAACGGATAACGGAAAAGAATTTTATAATAAAGAATTTCAGAATTTAATGAAAGAATATAATATCAATCATTATTCTAGTTATAGTGAAATAAAATCTGCTATAGTAGAAAGATTTAATAGAACATTAAAAGAAAAAATGTGGAAAGAATTTTCTAAGAGAGGAAATTATAAATGGATAGATATTTTAGATGATTTGATTAAAACATATAATAATTCCTATCATAGAACTATAAAAATGAAACCTATAGAAGTTAATAAGAAAAATGAAGAAGAAGTATTAATGAATATTTATAATGATAACAATGTTAAAAATGAAAAACCGAAATTTAAATTAAACGATTATGTAAGGATAAGTAAATATAAAGGAATATTTGAAAAAGGATATACACCTAACTGGTCTACTGAAGTTTTCAAAATAAATAAAATAATAAATTCCATTCCTATTACTTATAAATTAAAAGATTTGGAGGAAGAAGAAATCGAAGGTAGATTTTATAAAGAAGAATTAATGAAAACCAAATATCCACATGATTATCTTGTTGAAAAGGTTTTAAAAAGAAAAGGGGATAAAGTTTATGTCAAATGGTTAGGTTTTGATAATTCACATAATACTTGGATAAATAAAAAAAATGTTGTGAATTAAATTTCTTTTTCACTGTGTAATTCCTCTATTTTTATAATTAGATATTCCTCACTAAATTCTTCATTATTTATTCTAAAATAATTACCATGAAATTCTAAATCATTTTTTAATTTTTCTTTTATTCTAGAATATAAATTAACACTATTTGGATCATAGAATTTTATTATCTCCTCACAATCTTGATGTTCTAAAACTATTTTATCAACAGCTCTTTTTAAATATACTTTTTGACATCTTATAACATAATAACTATATTCACATTCATAGTCGTTTAACTTAAATAATAGGAAAAAATGTCTTAATTTTTCATCTTTAGTTTTAGGTACAACATCAGATTTGATATTTGTTATTTTATTATTTAAATTTTCAATTTTTTCATCTTTCTTTTTTATAATTTTGTCTTTACTGTATAATTCTTCCTTCAATTTATACTCCCCTGTTTTTCTAATTGTTTTGATAACATTGTAAACCCATTTTTGAAATTCTTTTGCTTGAGGTAATTTCGATTTCATAATCAAAGAATATAAACCTAATTCGTTAATAAAAATAGTATGTGCTTTCATATTTGAAAGGTGCTCTTCTAAGGAGCACCCTTCTAAAATAAGATTTAGATTTGTTTTATGTTCTTCATCAACAAGATTATATGCTTTGGTTATTTTTTTATACTCTAATAATTCAGCAATATCTCTAGCTTTAAACCAAGGATCGTTATTTTCATCTAAAATCATAAATATTTCTTTATTATTATAGTTAAGTTTGTTGTTCAGAATATTTAGAATCCCCTCCATTTATTAGAAACGAACATTTTTAAATCCTGCAAAAATTTCCAGTAGAAAGAATTTATATTCTTTTTTATTCATTATAAATTAAAGAAAATGAGTGAGTATAAACCTTTTAAAATTTCACTAACGGAAGGTCAAAAATCTAAAATTATTGGTGCTGTAAAAAAGAAAACTGATGTTACAATCGATACAAAAAAAGGAAATAATTCAATTTTGTTAACTCAAAGACAGATCGATAAGATTAACAGAAATGCTAAAGACGGAAAGGGAACTAGAATTAAATTAACATATAAACAATTAAGAGAAAATGAAAAAGATGGTGGAATACTTCCTTTAATTTTTGCAGGATTAGGAGCTTTAGCTGCTTTAGCGAGTGGAGCAAGTTCTATTGCAAACTCGGTTATCGATAAAAGATATAAAGATAAACTAATAGAAGAACAAACAAGACATAATAAAGAAATGGAAAAGAAACAGGGAGGAAAACTTGTAACAGTTAAAAAAAAAAAATAACTCCTTTATCTAATTTTGATATCGAGAATATCGTTAAGAAGTTAAACATAAAACATTTTAGAGGAGTTTTTATGAAAGATGAACTTCCGAAACATCCTAGAAATATTGAGTGTGGAATTGTAAACATTGATAATTCTTTCGGAAATGGTACTCACTGGGTTTCTTATTATAAAAATGGAAATAAAAAATATTATTTTAATTCATATGGAAACTTACATCCATCAAAGGAATTAGTTATATATTTGGGAAAAGATAATTTAATATATAATGAAGACAGACTTCAAGAAATTAATGATCCACCTATTTGTGGACATTTATGTTTGTTAGTTCTTAAATTCTTTTCTAAAGATATGGATTTTAATGAAATTTTAAATATAATAAATAGAAAGAAATGGAATCTTATTCAAGAGTTATTTTAAAATTTGATGTTTTAGGAAATCAAATTGTTTTTCCGGAATCTGGCGATATTGATGAAACGAAATTAAAAAGTGATATTGTAAATGAACTTTCAAATTCTTTTAGAACAGAATTCTCAACATTCCAAACAAAATTAAAAGATGATGAAAATAAATTAAAGAATGATTTAAAAAATGATTTTAATAATAAATTAAAGAATGAATTAAAAGTAAAAGTTGATGAAATTATCGGTTCATTGTTTACATTTACTAAAAGTTATATTGGTTTTAATAAAAAAAGACTTGTCAGTGTTTCAGAAGGAAGAGATAATAATGATGTAGTTATTATGAAACAAGTGAAAACGATGATAGAGAGGGCAATTAATGAAAATAAAAGAGATAAAAGAACAACTGATACAAAAGAATTTGAAGAGATCATCGATGAGAAATTATTTGAATATACAACTAAAGAAGATTTAGATGAAAAGATGAAAAAACTCACTCAGGATTTAATTAGTGATGTTATACCAGTACAAGTTGATAGTGATATAAAGAACAAAATGGAAGAATATTTGACAGAAACAGAGTTAGAAAAACATCTTCAAACATTTTCTGACACTTTATATGATAGTTATTACCCACAAGTAGAACAAGTATTGAATGATTTAAACAATAAAATAGAAGAACTGGAAAAAAAGATAATGAAAAGAAGAAGAGTAAAAATGTCAGAGTATGAAAAAATTGATAGGGAAGAAGAGTCTAAAACATCACTAAATGAAAAAATTGATACGGAAGAAGAGTCTAAAACATCACTAAATGAAAAAATTGATCTTATACCAGTACAACTTGATAGTGATATGAAGAACAAAATGGAAGAATATTTTTCAAGAGTCTAAAACATCACTAAATGAAAAAAATGATACAGAAGTAGAAATATTAAAAAATAATTAATTTTTTTCTTAATAAATGGAGACAACACAAAATAATGATTGGGATGAAATATCTTCATTTCCTGGTTTAACAACAGAATTTTTAATTGTATTTCAGAATAAATTAAATTGGAAACTTGTTTCACAATACCATCCGTTTAAATTAGAAGAATTAGGAATGTTTTCAAATAAAATAGATTGGAAAATCATTTCGAGATATCAGAAAATCGATGAACAAAAGATCGAGTTTTATTACTCATTATTTGATTGGAACATTATGTCTTTTTATCAAAAGTTTTCTCCAGATACTTTAATAAAATATAAACATTTGGTTAATTGGATAATAATTTTCGAAAGAACTGATATATCAAATGAATTTAAACAAGAACATTATGAAGAATTTTCGAAATATTATAAAAATAGATTTAATGTTGATACTGTACCTTCATTAATAAATTATGTTTTTTAAATTTTCAAACCTCGTCACTGAGACGGGGTCTAATAATTATAAACTAGTTTTTAAATTATAAAGATTTTTTATCTTAATAAATGGAGATGTATTCAAAATATAATCCTAATATAGAAAAACAACAATTTAAACATTTTTTCCCATCGAATAATACCGAATTGAATTTTAATAAAGAAAATCAGAGAATAGAATTCTTAATCGATGTTGGTGATAATTTTTTAAGTTCCCATTTTCAGTTTGTTATTTCAGGTTCTTTCAATGCCAAAGATGGTGAACACTATGGTATGAATTCGGGAACTAAATTAATAGATAATTTTATTCCTTTCTTATTTCGAAGTATAGAAGTAAAAAAACATAACAAATTAATTGATAGAATTGAAGATCCAGGTATTATAAGTACTGTAAAACATACGATATCACTGTCTCAAGATGAAACTTTGTCTAAAATGAATGGTGCAGTGAAATGTGATCATAAATATGGAAAATTTAATTATTGTGGAACCTTAAACGATTTAGGATTAGGATATTTTGGAGGTATAAACATACCAATATACAAAGGAGGATTTTTAATAACATTTCTTAGAAACACTGATGATGACGGGATTTTTCTATCACTTCAAGCAGATGGAAAGTCTTATGCACCTACAGGTAAAATTACAATAACTGATTTTTATTTACGTGTTCCTATCATAGAGTATTCAACACCTTCAAAAATTGAATTAATTAATGAGATGGACAAGTTTGGTGGAACACAAGAATTTGTATTTAAAACTTGGGAGTGTATTGAAAAAACTGGTATTATGGGATCAAATTTAAGTTTTGATATAACTAATATTTATAGGAACATTGATAAACCGAAATTCATAATTGTAGGATTCCAAACATCGAGAAGAAATGATCAAAAGAAAGATCCTTCTAAATTTGACCATGTTGATGTTAGAAATATTAGAGTTAAAATTAATGAAACATATTATCCGGAAGAAATGTTAAATTTAAATATTAAAGAGAACAATTATTCATTATTATATGATATGTATAAAGATTATAAAAGGTCTTATATCGGAAATATGAATATGCTTTATGGTCCTGATGATTTCATAAAAAATAGACCTTTATATGTAATAGATGTTAGAAAAGGACCAATTAATATTTCAAATAGTAAAAATAATATTATTCTGAATGTTGATTTTCATAATGTAGTTCCTGGTGGTACAAATATATATATGATTATTGTATCAGAGAAAAGGCTAAAATACGATTTTATTAAAAATGATCTAATAGAAGTATAGAATGAAAATTTCTTCGGAAATAAAAAAATAATTTTTCTAAAAGAATTAAATGATGGGAAGAAAATTCATATTATTGACTTCCGAGAAAATAAAAATGAAAATAGATCTAAATCTAAGAAATCTGAAAGTGATATTGATGATTAAACGTGTATAACAAATGGAAATAATAATTAAATTAATTATATAATATTTTTACTTTTTGGGGGTGATCCCAATTTTTGTATCGTTTTAAAGAAATATGTTAAAAATATGTATTTTTTTTTTATTTGTTAGGTTTTAAAGAAATATGTTAGAAAATGTATATTTTTTAAAAAAATTAGATGTTTGAGATAAAAATGAAAAATCCTACAAAAATCGATGATCAGGTTTTTTCGGGGAAATAGGGAATTTTGAAGACTGCGCCAGAAACCCTATATTACATCTACTGACATTGGTTCTGGGTATATTCTGTACAATCCTTCTTTCTCGACCAAAAATAATACAGGCACACACACAAAAAGTGGTATTTTCCACAGACGCTATATATGTATTATTATGTATTTCAACACGCTTAATCCGCATCCGGAGTCCGTTTCATCCCATGACGTCAGGTTTAAGAGCATTTGAAGATCAAATTTTGTATTAAATCTATTACGAATAAATAAATAGAGCTTCCATGGTTTTGAGGGTCGCTGAATTCAAATCTGAGGTCTCGACACCTCTGCGAGCAGGTAACTCTGCGAGCAGGACACACCTGCTCACTTTGCAAAATTCTCGAAAAATTAGTTTCTAATAGGCTCGACTGGTTTTTTGAACATAATAATATCTTTTATAAATGGCAAAGTGGATTTAGAAAGGGGCGCAGTACTCAGGATAACCTGGTAAATCTCGAAACCAAAGTATTAGATGCATTTAAAAACAAAGAAAAAGTACTCAGTGTTTTCCTCGATTTAGAGTGTGCATTCGATATGACCTGGCGTAGAAATATTCTTAACACGGCCAGGGAAATAGGAATGAATGGACATACTCTGTCGTTTATTGCAAACCTTCTGACATCCAGAAAATTTAAGGTGAGAATTGGCTCTGTGTTTTCTAACATCTTCTCCCAGGATAATGGAGTCATTCAGGGGGGTGTCTTAAGTGCAAAACTCTTTATTTTGTCTCTACTTAGATTCCCAAACAATTTCCCTCATAACATCAATACCATGTTTTTCGCAGACGACATTACTATCACAGCGACCTCAAAAAATGTAATTAGTCTTTACGAGAATATACAAGAAGCACTGGATAGTATAAGCTCGTGGATTATGGACCATGGTTTTAGAATATCAGTCCGTAAATCAAAATGTTTATTATTTAGCAAAAGGCAGCCAAATTCAGTGCCTAATTTATATCTAAGTGGTGAACCCATTCAACAAACAGATCATTTTAAATATCTTGGCCTAACATTTGATAAGACTCTGTCTTGGGTCAAACACATAAAATCTCTTAAAGCTAATTGTCAGAGGTCCTTGAACCTTCTCAGACTCCTTAGTAATTCTAAATGGGGGGCTGATAGGACCAGTATGCTCATGCTGTACCGAGCTTTAGTGAGGTCAAGATTGGAATATGGTTGTGTGGCATACGGATCGGCTAGCCCACGAATCATTCAAATGCTGAATCCTATACAACATACAGGACTTAGAATCGCTTTAGGGGCTTTCAGATCAAGTCCTGGGCCTAGTATTATTGTTGAAGCGGGAGAACTTCCTCTTAGTATAAGGAGAAAACAACTTTCCACTAAGTATTTTTTTAAAATTAAATCAAATTTTAATCACCCTCTTTATCATGTAACTTCGCAAGATACGTGGAATCAATTATATTCATCACTAGATACTAAGAATCCTTTCCCTGTACGCGCACAAGCTCTACTCAATCATAGTAACATTAATAACACAAAAATCCAGCCTTCTGCATTTTCCTCTTATCCTCCATGGCTACTTGCTAAACCTCAGATCAATTTGTCTCTCACTAAACACATTAAAAAAGAAACTGTCCCTGAGCTATATATTAATGAATTTAATAAAATCAAATCTGATCTTCCCGACTCAACTTTCATATTTACCGACGGATCCAAGAATGCTGAAGGTGCAGGAGCTGGTATACTCTGTCAAGACCGCCAGTACATGTTTTCCCTCTCCCCACTCTGCTCTAGTTTCACTGCTGAACTCCTAGCGATTTATAAAGCCCTATGTGTCTTTGTATCTCCCTCTCCATCCATTGTCATATGTACCGATTCGCTCTCCTCATTACAAGCTATACAAAATTTCTACACTAACAATGCTCTTGTAATAGATATCTTAAATAAAATAAACGATCTCAGAAGAAAAGACCAAAGAGTCATTTTAATATGGATACCTGGTCATTGTGACATTAAAGAAAATGTAAATGTGGATAAAATTGCAAAAAATGGTATTCTTAAAGGTACCCCATATTCACAAGTCCCTTTCTCTGATCTTAACCCTATAGTGAAAAGTAAAGCATATGACATATGGCATGAAGAGTGGAACAGCATTGAACTTGGCGAAAAGTTGCGGGAAATAAAGAGTGAGGTATGCAGCTGGAAATGTTCAATCCGCGAGAGCAAGCGTGAAGAGGTTATTCTAAGTAGACTAAGAATTGGGCATTGTAAACTCACACATGGTTACCTGATGGCAGGGGAGTCTGAACCTCCTCTATGTTCAACTTGTAATGTCCGTCTTACAATAAAACATATTTTCACGGAGTGTACTCGATACAGTGAAGAAAGAGAAAGGCTCGGTTTTCCCACGGACATGCGAGAAATATTTGGTAAAGGTTCTGAGTACATAGATAAAATATTTACCTTCCTAAATGATACGTCCTTGGTTAACAAAATTTAATCTGTCTAAAATTAATCATCTTTCTTTAGTATAATGTATTGTTCCAACATAGAAAATATAGAACATATTTACTTTGTCCATAATATCTGTAATTTAATTATGACGTATTACAAAGAAACTTATTTAGAACACTTAAGAAGTAATTTCTTGTCTTGATATTTCTAAGGTTTTTTGAAGTATTACGACCTACCCAGAGATCTCTAGGGATTCTCTCTAAAACGAATTGCAATTTTACAATAATTACTAATAGCAATATTTATTATTGAATAACATTTCTAAATTCTACCATTAACACCTCCCTTGGTCTGGGGGGGCTTGGGGGTGGGTGGTGGCGCGGCGGGGGGATTGGCGGGTGTCTGGGAGGGGGTGGGGGGTGGACGTCGGGCTGTTGGTGGGGAGTAGGGCTGACTTATCCTGGACCCTAGACCCGCTGGGTCCTGCTAGCTCTGGAGATCTGGATGGTGGCACTTACATGCAGATCTCCGACAGGAGCTTGGCTATCTTATCTAGATTGCGGATTACCGCTGTATTGTCATAGAGGTCCAGATAACGCCGGCCCCCTCTCTTGCCTCGGCTCGGGCTGTCCCCTCTCCCTTCTGGGCGTCTGTCTCTCTCCTTGCTGCGCCTCCCTCCCCCCCGGGGTCTTTCTCCCTGATCAGGATACTTCCAAGGCACCAATGACCCCAGTGGTTGCAGTGCCTTTAAAAAAAAAAAAAAAAAAAAAAAAAGACACCTCTGCGATCAAGAAATGAATCTGCAGACATTATTTTTTCTGCAAAATAGACATATTTTTCCTCGAAATGACCTTGATTTTGTGCTGATGGCGTGAAACAGACCTCGGATTCGAAATTAGCAACCCTCAAAACTATGGAAGCTCTATTTATTTATTTGTAAACGATTTCATACGAAATTTGACCTTTAAATGCTCTTAAACCTGACGGAGTTAAAAGGACTTCCTGTGTCGAAATACTAAAGAATATAAGTATGGCGTCTTTGGAAAAGACCATTTTTTTCTGTGTAATCGGAGTATAATTATCGTTCAATTTATTCATGAATAGTGATTTTTTAAATAGGATGTACGCCGACAAGTCCACCATTTGCATTACTATACGCTACATGAAACTCAATAAAAACTGATTATGTCTCGTTTAGGACTAGGGGAGGCTTTGAGAGATCAGTCAAGGGAGATAGTGTTTAATATTTATCAATACTTAGCCAAAGCTAAGGCTGAAAACAATTTAGACCACAACGTTGCCTGTTCAAATAGATGGTTAGATGGAGAGAAAAGGGCGTTGCCTATTTTCCCGGTAGAAAATTGGCGATAAACATTCTATCAGTCATAACCTTATAACTATGAAATTTAAAACGTTTTTAGCCTTAGTTTTGGCTAAATATTGATAAATATTAAACACTATCTCTCAAAGCGTTTCCTAGTCTCAAACGAGACATAATCATCATAAGTGTTTGATCATTATGAATGGCGGAACAGAAGGGAGAAATTCCCGCCGCATGCGCAATTAAACTCTTCAGCTTATCTGAACAGGCCAATCACCAATCCTGGTCCATCCTCTTTGGCCATGCATGTTCCCTAACGCCTTGGCAGGCCCCTGCATTTTGGGGATCTAGCCGTACATATTGACATAACATAATATGTTTAAAATTAATCTACTGAAGAAATATAGTTTTAAAAATCAAATATGCACCTCACCCCCCTAATTAATTAATTTAATCTTGTATTTCAGTTTTTTATTTCCCCCTTTCTTTGTATTTTTATGATACAGAT
This sequence comes from Gonocerus acuteangulatus, assembly GCA_946811695.1. Classification (NCBI taxonomy): domain Eukaryota; kingdom Metazoa; phylum Arthropoda; class Insecta; order Hemiptera; family Coreidae; genus Gonocerus; species Gonocerus acuteangulatus. The sequence goes on from OX328126.1 coordinate 91,680,249, forward strand.
AGTTTCCTTAATCTTCCTTTCATCCTATTTCTTTCTTTTCCTAGTGTGCTAAAGTTTTCAAAATCTATATTATGTTTAAACCGATAATTGATCAGCTGACTATTTTCCACCATATTAGATTCTTTCAGTCCATGACCAATCTGAGCTTGGCCCTACAAGTGGAAGGTTCTCCTTTTCAGGTTGAGGCTGTAAATTTTTATATTTGTAACTTGTTTCCCTGAAGAGCCACCAATAGGATGCCAAACATGTAGGGAGGAAATAAAATTGTTGACTCAAGATTGTGAAATTTTAATATTTTGGCTTTCCGCCTATAACGAAAATTCGAAGTTTAAAAACTGTTAATTACTGGACGGACCGTACTGTACCCACTTGTCCACTACTTCTGAAGTTGTACATGTGACTTCTCACAAATCCAGCTTAGTTAGCGTGACAACCTTTAATGACAAGTACTAAGCAGTGTATACTATGCATAACATACGACGTCACCCTCACAGCGTTATGTCGTCAGTGTATTCTCCTTCGATTATTGCCGACGAATGAATCACAAATAAAGCCGAAGCAACATTTTGTGATTTGCCTTTTTCGAGAAATAATTCTACACGTTTTACGTTATTTTTTTTTTTTTTTTTTTTTTTTACGACATAAAAAGCAACTGACCTCGCGTTATGTATAACAGTATGCACTGAGAGTAACCTCCCGAGTATGTTAACTGCTTGAGTGATGTTATGGTGCACCAAGTTATTGTTTGTCAAACAGAGTGTTTGTATTCAATTAGTGTAATGCCCTTAAGGGTTGTTTACTTTGGTAACATTATTCAATTATTTTCGTAACATTGTTAAAGAGACAGAAAGTTACACAAGTAGTAAAGTAATTTCGTTATTAGAAGCTGAAGGTGATTTCCGGCTAGTAGTTGAGAAATATTCAGTGGATGATGAAGTTACAGATAATCAGTGCTTCACTATAAACACTAAATCAAAAACAATATGGGATGTGCGGGTTCGAGTCCCGTTTGTGCAGGATTGACTTTTTATAGTGATGTGCTCATATTAAAACAATTCCTGCTCTATCATGGTTGTTTAAAAAGTTGATCAAGCGTCAATGTGTACAAGCAAAGAATATTGTTTTTCTGTAATATAAACACTTTTTTTTTTCGAAATCAATTTTAGAAGGGTACATATCTGGAACAAAGCAGGCAGAAACCAGAATTTGGCAGCATTTAACTATAACCTGTTCAAATAAACCCAGGAGTTCAATTTCGCGTGCGCGAACGTCTGTGCGGAAATTTCCGCTGCACTTTTCCTTCTGTTTCGTCATTTGCAAAGCCTTTTAACGTGAATAAAAACTGATTATGACTCGTTTAAAACTAGGAAAGGCTTTGAGAGGTTAGATAAGGGAGATAGTGTTTAATATTTATCAATACTGAAGCTGAAAACGATTTAAATTTCATACTGATAAAGTTATGACTGAGACAAATTTTACCGCCAATTTTCTACCGGGACTATAGGCCACGCCCTTTTCCCTCCATCTAACTATCTATTTGAACAGGCAACGTTATAGTCTAAATTGTTTCCAGCCTTAGCTTTGGCTAAGTATTGATAAATATTAAACATCTCCCTTGACTAACCTCTCAAAGCCGTCACTGGTCCTAACAGATATTTGACATAACTTGACGGTTATCCAGCCCACCAGCGGTGGGCAGTCCATAATTGGTTGGACACTAACTATCCATGGCGTCGGATAGGACCTGGTGGGCCGGCATCTTGGCTGGCTCCGTTAGATTTCACCGAATGGGACCACATTAAAGATTTAGTCCACAGGGAGCCCATTGGCACAAGGGAGTACCTCATCCGTCGCATCAGATGGGCCTTGGAACAGATTACAGCAGAGCAATGCACAAATACCAACCAGTCTGTCAATGTGTTATGTGATACCTTTATTACAGCAGAGCAATGCACAAATACCATCCAGTCTGTCAATGTGTTATGTGATACCTTTATTACAGCAGAGCAATGCACAAATACCAACCAGTCTGTCAATGTGTTATGTGATACCTTTATTACAGCAGAGCAATGCACAAATACCATCCAGTCTGTCAATGTGTTATGTGATACCTTTATTACAGCAGAGCAATGCACAAATACCAACCAGTCTGTCAATGTGTTATGTGATACCTTTATTACAGCAGAGCAATGCACAAATACCATCCAGTCTGTCAATGTGCTATGTGATACCTTTATTACAGCAGAGCAATGCACAAATACCATCCAGTCTGTCAATGTGTTATGTGATACCTTTATTACAGCAGAGCAATGCACAAATACCATCCAGTCTGTCAATGTGTTATGTGATACCTTTATTACAGCAGAGCAATGCACAAATACCATCCAGTCTGTCAATGTGTTATGAGATACCTTTATTGCTGCAAAATCTTTCAACAATATTTAACTTCATTGTTGGGAATTATTAGAAAAAGAAATTGATATTTTATAATCATGTATGCCATCCCGAGAAAATTTCAAATGTTTTACGATATGAAAATTTATTTTTATTAAGAATCTAAAGTTTTTCTGTTTTGTGTTTATTTATTATGGCACAGTTTATTTATTTTTTTATAAAAGCCTTTTGAAAGACTGTGTTTTCATGATTGCTTTTTAGTTCTTTGCGTTTTTCTCTGAAACGAAACAAAAACGAAAAATATGCCAAATTTTGTCTTGTTTTTTTACATCCTGCATCGATTCTAGAAATTTGGCCGTTTTTTTTTTGGGGGGGGGGACCCAGTGTTGTAAAATACCCGGTTATTTATTCTTAAGGGTAAATACCCAGGGTATATACCCAAGGTAAATACCCAATTTCATAAATACCCGGGTATTTAAGGTATTTAACTAAACCGCGACTTACTAATCGAATATTGTAAAATGTCATGGATCTTGCCAGTTTAGAGCTATTGCAACACTGAGAAACTATTAAAACAATAATAAATCATAAAATAGGATCACTGAGAGGTTAATAAATAATAAATTATTACCTGAAAATTTGCCATGGACCTTCGGACTACCAATAAACCAAGTCGTTTGCTTAAATTTGATACTACTGTACTGCATTCACAAAAATGTAGCCTCAGCTGAAACTTTGGACTAGGATTATCTCAATTTCTCAAAACACAAATTAAGTTACCTACTCATTGATCAAAACACATGTACCTTTTAAGCCTCTCCACCATAACATGGGACTTATTTTATTATTTTCTTTGTCATTGTCTTCAAGACCTTCCCAAACAAAGGATCTTTGCCATAATCCCTCTTGGTCTCTACAGTCATTCAGCTATGTTTTTCCGAAGATCAACTGGTTTAAATCCCATGCTTCTGCCTAACACAGAACAGGAAACAAATGGAAGAGTTGAACAAGTCTGCAGCAAGATGTGTGTTTCCAACACCAAACTGAATGCGTTTCTCCTGTTTAGTTAACATAAGTTTTTCCTCCGTTTTTTTGAAGAGAAGATTCTGGGTTTCTTGTTGAAGAGTTTTCAGTAATTCTTAAATCTCTTATGAACTGTGTGGATCAAAGGGGCATTAAACTGAATGGCAGTGATAAGTTCAACAATTGGATCAAGGATGTTAACTAGTTTCCCAACTCGGACTCAAAACACTCTGTTATCAAGAAGCTACCTTTTCATTTCTGGTAAGATTTCCGCTTACTGTAAATAATATTAACAAGGATCACAAACCACTTAAAATGGTTTTGAACTATTATAATAAACATTAAAAATGTTTTTGGCCCTTTTTTTAAATTTAAATAAGTCCTTAATAATTGAGTAGGTTTGATTAAAACCTTTTTAAAATTAATTAAATACCCATAAATACCCGGACTGACTTTTAACTTTCTTTAAAATATTACTGGGTAAGTATTAATGTTCATTAAGCTTTTATGATCAAATGGGTAAGTTTCAGTCCTTGTTTGCACCAAAAAATATTCAAAGAAGTTGTATCAAGCTCAAAAACTGAAAATACCCACTTTTTGGGTATTTACCTTCCCTGTGGGTAAAATTATCCTTCAGAGCTTCTTTAAGGCTATTCGGGATTCCGTGGGCTTCTCTTTCCTTTCTAAATGCAGGGCAGTAGAGTATAATGTGTTCCACAGTCAGTATTTCATGGCAGGCATCGCATGTCGGTGGGTGTAAGCCTCGTAGCAAGTATGTATGCGTCAATTTCGTGTGGCCAATGCGTAGTCTGCTGAGTATCACTTGATGTGTTCTATTCTGTCACTCTGAATAGAACTGAATAGAAATGAAAAAATAATTTTCTTCGCTACTTATTTAAATCAGGTCTAAAAACAAGCAAACATTCATCGGTCTAGGAGCTCAAGTAATGCATACTTTTGTTGAACACTCCATCCAGCCATAATGGATTCAGCATTTTATGCATTAGTAAGCTGTTTGTGTTCTTTTCAAGTATGGACATTAGCGGCGTGTTTTATATTTGGAAAAATAATCACAAATTTCCGAAACCCTGTCAATTTTTTCTTCACGTCATCTTGGATGTTCAATAATGATCAAACGGCGTCACCCTTTTTTATCAGAATTTTAGGCGGAATTAGCCCTTTTTTATCTTATAGTGCCAATGATTCAAATTACTTTAATCTATTCATTTACTATTTCAAGTGAAGAAAACTCATTGACAACAGTAACGTTGGGAATGAAATGTGCAATTAATTTCGGAATAAAACATAAATAGAGAGGAAAAATAATTAAGTTTTGTTTGAAATGGTTATTGTTGGTTTGCTGCGTACCTCAATTGTAGTAAATAAATCGTTTCAAGTAATACACGTCTGTGAGAAGAACATGAAAATGAGCGCTAATAGTAACACGCCTCTACCAGACGGTGTACTTTATAGTTAGCGCCTTTCTATTACCACAAAATACAATTGATCGGCTTAAAATTTCACTAGCGTTTTTTTACATTATCTAATGTGAGAATACAATGGTGGTTTAATTTTACAAATAGCTTTAAGCACCACAATGCGGGAAAATACTATACATAGGCTTCTCTCAGACGTATGTTACTAGTTAAAGGTTAAGTTACATGGATTTTAGAGCGTTTTAGCACTTTCCTCCGAAGCTATTGAGGTTGCACTCATGACGGAATTTTTGAAAAATGTCTTCGAATCTTTATCGATCCTACCTAGTAGACACCGAAAAGAACCCCCGTTAAAATTTATATATATATATGTGGCCAGAGTTTTTGTTTTTTCTTCACGAAACGTGGTATATAGCGTTCAAATATTCAACGAGTTCGTTAACCACCAAAATCGGTCCACCGGGAGGGGGGGTTTACCCCTGATCCAAAACACTAATTTGACCATACCAGCCGTAGTTTTTGTTATATTTCAACGAAATTCGGTATTCGTTATTTTGATCTAATGAGAGAAATACGCTGTAAAAATAAACTAAATCGGTTCATTAGAAGGGGGGGGGGTTTACTCCGGACCCTCAATACCAATTTGCCACTGCCAGCCGAAATTTTTGTTAAATTTCAACGAAACTTGGTATTCGTGGTGGTAATCAACAGAGAAAAATGTGTTGTAAAGATAAACTAAATCGGGTTATTTGGAGGGGGGGGGGTTTACTCCGGGCCTAAAGTACTAATATACTCATACCGGTCGTAATTTCTGCTGTATTGTAACGAAACGCGGTATACGTCGTGGGTATCTCATGAGAAAGAAGTGTTGTAAAAATGAAGTAAATCGGTCTATTGGAAAGGAGTGTTTACTTTAAACTCTGTTTCATTACCAGAGTAGCCAGCCAGACGTAGGTTCCCAAAGCCGCCACGAGGAGCGCTATCTCCCACTAGAGGGACTGTATCCTGTTCCTGCGTCAGATCAAAAGACGGAATGTGAAGTTTTTGTGTATTTATTAAGTAGTACAGTATCATGTATTAACATAACTCTGGAAGCAAATTATTTACAAAATTAATAATTGAACAGTTCTCATAAGAAATGCAAATGAGCAGAACTATTCACGTTTTTATTTTATTTACATAGGTTATTTACAGCAAATTATTCAGTAATCTAGTATACACTACAAAAATTCTGAGGAAAGTGCTTAGTTATGCAGCTCCTGCGTGACGGACTTTCTATAATTCGTGTTTACAATTTTGTACCTTCCATAAATATCTTTAAGTAAATTGATAAAACGTGAAAATTGTCAAAGCGTATTAAAAATCTTAATAAATTTGATACAAAAATAAATTCCCTAATAATACACTTATTCAAGCCAAGGGAAATAATTTTGTGGAAACATTCTAAGATAAGGAAAGTATTTTTTATCGAAATTTGATATTATAATACTATCATATTTCTGTTTATTATTATATTTTTTTTTACATCCATAGAAAATAAAACATAAATAAATAAGTTATAAATAATAACTTCAAATATATTATTTATTACTATATATTTCCAAAACCATTAAAAAAATGTATATTTAATTTGGAAATTACCTTTTAATATATAAAAAAGTCCATGCAGGAACTGCCTCATCTTAGCACGATTCCGCTCATATCCCTAGCCATTTGTAAAGGTTAGGTAGGTTATGATCTTTCATCAGAACCTTTTAGCACTTTCCTCCAAAGGAAAGTAGCTATTGAGGTTGGACTCATGACGGAATTTTTGAAAAATTTCCTCAAATCTTTATCGATCCTACCTAGTAGACACCGAAAATGACCCCCGTTAAAATTTATATATATCTATATATATATATATATATATGCATATATATATATGTGTCTGTTAACACGATAGCGGCCAGAGTTTTTGTTTTTTCGTCACGAAACTTGGTATATAGCATTCAATTAGCAAACGATTGAACGAGTTCGTTAACCACCAAAGTCGGTCCACCGGAAGGGGGGGTTTACCCCGAACCCAAAACACTAATTTGACTATGTCAGCCGTAATATTTGTTATATTTCAACGAAACTTGGTATTCGAAGTGGTAATAAAGAGAGAAAAGTGAGATATAAAAATGAACTAAATCGGTTCATTAGAAGGGGGGGTTTACTCCGGACCCACAATACCAATTCGCCACTACCAGCCGTGATTTTTGGTATATTTCGATAAAACTCGGTATTCGTAGTGGTAATCCACAGGTAAATAACTGTTGTAAAAATAAACTAAATCGGTTCATTAGGAGGGGGGGTTTACTCCGGACCCACAATACCAATTCGCCACTACCAGCCGTGATTTTTGGTATATTTCGACGAAACTCGGTATTCGTAGTGGTAATCTACAGGTAAATATGTGTTGTAAAAATAAACTAAATCGGTTTATTAGAAGGGGGAGTTTACTCTTGACCCAAATTCGTAATATGCTCATACCGGTCGTAATTTCTGCTGTATTGTAACGAAACGCGGTATACGTCGTGGGTAACTCATGAGAAAGAAGTGTTGTAAAAATGAGCTGAATCGGTCAATCGGAAAGCGGGGGTTTAATTTGTAATATATTTCAATAGAAAAGGCCGTCAGACGTAGGTTCACAAAGCCGCCGCAAGGAGCGCCACTCTACCACTAGAGTGACTGCATCCTGTTCCTGCGTTAGATCAAAATACGATAATATGAGGTTTTTTGTATTTATTACGTAGTGTAATAGGTACCATGTGTAAACATAACTCTGGAAGCAAATTATTAATTGATCAGTTACTCATTGCAAATTTAAAAGAGAACTATTCATGTTTTTATTTTATTTTTGTAGGATATTTTAAGCAAATTGTTCTGGAAAGCAATCTACACTACCCAAATTCTGAGGAAAGTGCTTAGTTATGCAGCTCCTGCGTGACGGACTTTTTTGTTGAGAATTTAGTAAGCTTTGGAATGTTCTTCCATTTACCACCATTTCTCAACCGTTTTCTAGATAAATTATAAAATATACCAAGATCTGAAAACTTATTATATCTATTAATACATCCTACTTACTTGATACTTTACATTTAAATATCTTAGATATTTAAACCAAAATTTAAATATCTTAGATAAAATGAATGTGGAACACATGGAACAAGTTCCAACAAAATCATTCATTTGTGAATATCCAAAATGAAAATTAGTTTGGGAAAGTAGTTGCTTCAATGTTTCTCTTAAATCATTACAGATATCACTTTAAAAATGGTTTTATTCGTTTTTCTAGGTTACGAAACCGTTCCGATTTTTTTTCGGGGGAATTTTGCACCAAAAACCATGTTCCGGCGGACGGATTATGCTGGTTAATTGAACACGATCTTTCAAACTAGACGAAAGAATTTCGGTGCAAATTTGATAAAAAATCGTTCCATTTATGAGCTTTCGAACAGACACAAACACAAACACAAACAAACAAATTTTACACACCACAAAAACAAAAATATAAAACAAATTAAACCAAACCTAACAAACAAAGAACAAATTAAACCTTTTTATACAAATTTTAACCACCGCAATTTTCAGGAAATGGGTTCTTAAACGTGAAATTTTCTTGTCGGCAGTTTCGGATTGCGTCATGAGGTAAACCTCAAAAGCAAATTTCCTCTCTATGGACGGACAAAGAAATCTTAAAAAAGAAAAAAAAAAGTTGAACATTTTATTTTAACATATAAAAAGATAATAATAACGAAACTGATAAAGTAATAAATAAAGGGATAAACAATCAATAAAGCTTTATTTATAACATTTACATACCTATACACAAATTTTATAACATGCACAGTAAAATGTGATAAAGATTTTTTATTACAAGGTAAGAATCATTGTTGAATCTGAGTTTTTTTTTGTTTTTTTTTTTTTTTTTACGGCGTATCTACATCTAGGCACCGACATCCAGGGTGCAACGAGGAATTTTCCCAGCAAGCCGTGGGATGAGAAAATTCCTGCCGGAGGTGGGAATCGTACCCACCATCTCCCGCTTATGAATCCAAGGCGCTAGCCACTAGACCACGGGAGACTCCCTTGAATCTGTGTTGTAGGAGATTTAATATGAGAGGGTTATTTCCTCTTCTGATGCACACAAACACAAACGCGAACACACATTCACTGTTGTGGGACAAATCTTTTCTGAACAAGACACCCTAAAATTTAGAAGAAGAAATTGTTATTTTATGATTATGCATGCAGTTCAGTGTTAAATTTTAAATCTATTAAGAATTGAATTTTTTGCTGTTTTGTGTTTATTTTTTTTCGACCCTGAAGTTTTTTTTTGTGGGGGGGGGGGGGGGGGGTAAACATATACTTTTAATGATTTTTGTGAAGGCCTTATGAAATACTGTGACGGACAAGTGGGACTGCCGTTTTTCACGCAAAATGCCCTGAAATTTACTAGAACTGTGGTGCTGGGATGGAATAAAGGTTTCCGCGAAAATGGTCAAAAATGTGCATTTTTGGACTACGGATTTAATTCAATTAAAATTAAATTGATTGATTGATGTCCAGGGACAAATCCACCGATTCCATTAATGCCCATGTTTTTGCTTAAATTTTTTTGGATATTGAAAGAAAAACAAATATTTAACCACTTTTTGCACATCCTCCCTCTCCCTTTATGAAAATGTGACCGCACACATGTGCGAAACATAACCCATGGAGCAACGCACACATCTCTCCTTGACATATACACATCCATTGGACGACTCTTGGCCTATAATTAGATCAGACCTCTAGGGCGGCCATTTCAAGTTTAATTTTCCCCGTCCAGGCGGAGTAATAGCCTTAAGTGTCAAGCACATGGATGGGAATTATCATTGTTGTTTTTTCACCAGCTGATAATCGCATTAATGCGCCATTACAATTTCCCGAAGTGACTTGTCAACGCCTACGGTCAACTTTTGACAATTTCGTTATGTCATTGACGACCAATTTGCACGTTTTCAGGAATATCCTCTTGTAAAAGAGTATATTCGTCACTAAGGCAACGAGTAGAATTAAAATGTATTTATATATGTTAGGAGGCCCGGTGGCCGTGAGTGTTAAGATGTGAGCTCTTAACCCTCTGTTCCAATGGTCGTGGGTTCGATTCTCACTATGGGGTGGTCGCCTTTCTTTAGAAAAAAGAAAAGGCATCAGCCCTATCCTGGCTAGGAAAGGGTGGTAACCAATAGATAACCCGTCCGAAAATTCGTAGTCAGAAATAAAGGACGTTAAAATTTAAATAAATTATTGTATTAAATTTTTAGCGTATCAAAAAATAAACACTTCCTAATATACTGGGTACGCAAGGCCATATGTTGCAAATGTGGTTACAGACTATCTTAATGAGGTCAGTATACGCACCCTACAGTGGCCAGCCCGCAGCCCCGACCTTAATCCAATAGGACACCCCTGGGATAGTGTAGGGGGGTGCATCCGAAGGCGACTCGATGTTCCAATGGACCTTCAACACCTCCAGACCGCGCTGGTGGAAGAATGGGACGGCATCGAACAGGAAAGAGTTGCCAGCTTAATCAACAGCATGCCGAGGAGAATCCAGGCTCAGATACAAGCAAGGGGAGGAATTTCCCGTTATTAAAAAAAATCGAAAAAAATAATAACAGAAATGTAATGGAGAAAGATTACTGAAGAATATTTTATTATTTTATACGAGTTTGGAGTTTTAGCGCGGTTCCTCCCTCCCCCATAGGGAGGAACCCCGCTTATAAGGTTGATACAATGAAACAATCCGAAAGTGCCGACTAGAAAATTTCGCGTTTCAGAACCCCTAGAGACCGAAAATAACGGTGGTTCAAATTTGTATATATATATATATATATATATATATATATATATATATATATATATATATATTGGTCTGTTCGCACATTTCTGGCTTCCCTAATGGTCCGATTGTGATGAAATTTGGTACAAACATCCGTCGTCCAATTTAAAAGGTCAAGTTTGTTAACCAGCAGAATCCGCCCACTGTAAGATGGCGTTTGGAGCGAAATTCGCGCAAAAAAAATCGTAAAGCTTACGTTTTTGAGTTTATATGCTTGCAGGTACTTGTTTTATAGGTTTCTTAACATAAGAAAACGAATGAAACCATTTTCAAGGCGATAGCTTTAACCGTTTTCGAGAAAATTGGAAAAATAGTTTTTGAATACCGTTTTTGGTTTGGGTACTTAAAATCATGGGATTCAGTTGAAACATTTTCTGCATATTCTACTTTCATTAAAACTAATATGTTGAAATTTTTGTTACGTTTGGAGTTTAGGAAGGGTTAGAATAAAATATTTTATTAACAGACATAAAAAGTTTTGGTAACTTTGTATACATTCCTTAATATCTCGAAAAAGGTTGAGAATCTTGGTAAAGGAAGAATACCATTAGAAAGCTTATTAAATGCTCTAAAAAAAAGGTTCTAATGAAAGTTTTGATTAGGCGATGTCAATCGGAGAAATAAGAGCATAAAACTTTAAAGTAATTGATTTCGCTTATTCGAACTGTTCTTTTTGTCTGTTTTTTTATTCCTTGTTATTTTTTAATTGCTTATTGTTGGATAATGTATTTGAAAATAAAACAGGTTAAGA